>CAJQUW010016822.1:0-147603 GCA_907163375.1 Prostheceraeus crozeri | reverse complement strand
TTGCCATTTATGATGATGCTGGTGCGTTGATTCCTTTTCATAAAGATGCTGTGACAAGTATCACACTCCATTTCCGAATGAAGAGTTAATGCAAACGTATGCTAATATATTTTTCCAATGTGAATAATATGGAAAGTGAAAATAAGGACTCGTTTCTAATCTACTTACCCAGTAATGCTTCTATGAATAAATTTCCCAAAAATAAACCATCAGACTATCGAGTAGAATTAAATCGCCCACTGCATTTAGAAGGTGAATGGGAGGTTGGCGTTTCTAGTATTTGCTATGATAGCAATATTCAGAATGTGAATGATTTGGAAGAAATGATATTGACTCCTCGCACCCATGATGGAATAACGATGAATAATGCATTCCAGTTCCCATACAATTTAACATCAGATGGAAAGTGGAACTATGAATGGATTCAGATAAATCAGTATTCTTTGAACCATTTGGGAATGAGAAAATTTTTAGGCAGTCACAGTGGAACATAGATTCCATCATGAAGAATAAAATCAGAAAGCGTATGAGTTTACTATCTATATTGGATGTGGGAGGACAGTTCCTTCGCTTTCATTCTTTTACTAAAGGTCTTTACCGCATGAGGTTGGATAGTGAATTCTATCCCACATCTTGGTTTTGGCCATGGAGCTACATCTAACGTCAATTGCTACGCGCAAATGTTAAAAAAGTTTATTCAAATAGAATCAATAAATTCTAATTATAGATTTTAAAATATTTGATGAAGATGTGTGTAGAATGTACGAAGAAACGCATCATTTTGAAAAAGTCGTGGTGTTCAACCTTTATCACTTATTGAGGTTAGTTAAAACGATGGAAGAGACTGTGGGTAACGAAGTTTAATGGAGAGAAAATTATGGCGGACAAAAATTAAGGTTGGTTTATTCAGAAATATAATAAAGACAAACTTACAGTTTATTCGCTTACCAACCTTGCGTCAATTTAGTAAGACATTATACACCTATTATTGGAAGCAGGTGTCTGGTAGGGGTGTGGTGATGCCTCTCATGTAATAATCACACTAAAGCTGATTCAGTTAATGATGACAGGGTGGGGTGGACATCTATGGCGATTCCGCATCAAGAAAATTTACCAGTCTTATGAAAGAATCTAAAGTTGTTCTATCAATATTAATGCCGCGTCCTTATTTCATACAGTTGAAAAGCTTCATTCATGTATTAAATCCTTATATACAACAGAAGTTATGAATGCAATGTGATGAAAAAGGGTAAATATGATGTAAAATCAAAACACACCACGATTTCGTTTTTCAATTGAATAATCAACGCGTTGTTCTGAAACTGGGTGATGACATTCAATGTCAAATGAGTAAAACATTTTGAAAAAACTCTTTGGTTTTTCAATGCTACAAAACTGTGTTTGCTGACTGCGCATACGATTGGCTATAGAAACACCAATGACATTTGATAAACCTGACCAGGCACCTTTACATTCAAAGTGATTTGATTCTACCTATTTTCTGTTGGTGACGAAAAAAGAATAACATTTTACGTGGATTTCATTTCATTGATAAAAGACGCGTTCATATTGGAATTAGTGCCGAGAAGATGTTTGAATCTATTTTTCTATCATCCCCGTCGTCATAACAAAACCTATACCCTCTATTGCTATCAAAATTACCAAATGTTTACAAGAGTGCATCCATGTGGAACAGATACTAACATCCCGTCGTAACTTTAGAGTGTTTTCGGAAAAACAAAGTGAAGTCTTTTTATAACAACATTTATTGAAATATGTACATGAATATGAGCAATAGACTTTTATCAACATCCACTGAAAAAATATATACATGAGCGCACTTCAATAAACATTGCTATATTACAAAAGTCTTTTTACTTCGTGAAGGGTGGAAAATATACAGGGATAGGAAACAATGTCTTTCAGTGGAAAAGTCATCACATGGGGAATGACAGATGTGGACACATATTCACAAGGAAAAAACAATCTCATGCGATAATAAAAACACAATGTTTATCTACAGAAAAATCACATCAAAATACTAAGTTAAAAGGGATGCAATTATTTACACGTTCCTGAATGCTAGGTAGTGTGAGTTTAATTTTTTGGGTTGGGGTATGTTTGTGTTCAGGATGTCCATGGGAGAGATATGTTGTGTTCTAACAGACCTCTTATCCTCCCATGCTGAAAGCGCCCCGTTCCTAAAAAGTATGCGTTTGATCTCATGCGACTTAGATTTTAAGTTGTCATATTGACAACAGTTTATATTTTTAGTTCTATAGGGCTTTCCTGAAAATTTTTATGTTTCATGTTAGGAGACCATGATTTGATATGCCTTTAGCACGTAATATATCGTCCTATCCATTAATTTCTACTGTACTTTTGGACCGGAGCGAGAATCATTTCATTATCTTCCTTCTGCTGTCTCATCATTAAAGCAGCCAATCGTTTTGCTCTTATTTTTCTGATGGAGTAGAGTGGATGATCAGCAGGATAATTTGATGTATCAAAATTTCTTTCTAAAGATTTTCCTACTTCATTGAAATTTAAATCTTTTTGAGTGGTAATACCTAAGAAGAAACTATCTGTATCGCCACCCAACAAACGAACCTCTTTTACGAGAGGACATGGTTTTAGTATTTTATAAAAGAGTTGGTACATTTCAAGCTTAGAGTAATCTAGTACAGCTTGACCAATATAGATGGGCTTGCACAACTCAACTTCAGATTTTATCATTTTAACACCTACAAGGTCCTCATCGATAATGTCTCTATCGATGAATAGAGGTGATGAGACCAATTTCTTAAATTTTGTAACATCATTGACTAGTTTATAGTTTACACGTTTTCTAACATCCTCCATCGTCTTGCCAAATAACTGTGGTTCTAAGTGATATAAAATATGTGTCAAAATGATTTGGGCGAGTCACGTTTCGCTGGTTCTATCATATAGTTTTGAGAAGCTGGTCTGTCGAAATTTAATAATGCGTGAAGCTCTGTTTAAAATCAGACCCCTGTTCGAAATGAAAATTTTAAGATGCTAAAGGACGAGATCGTTTTCTTTTATCATACTGGGTGAGTAAAAGATTGCCGGCAAGCGGTCTAGTCGGGTTGACGCATGATTCTAAATCTATGAAATTGTTTTCAGAATGGTCGAAAACAGATCGGGGCCACTCACCTAGTCGGGTGCGATTAAAATAGCTACTTTTGATGTTTAATAGTATTTGGTTAGATTAGAGCTATCTCAAATAATATCCAATCCACCTCCATCTGGAATTGCTAGAATTTAGAAGGTTGGTGAGATGCTGAATTTCACTATCAGCTAACCACTAAACTCAGAGTGAGAGTGGTTTGGATATGAACTACCATATAATTTATTTTGGTCCATAAGACTGAAGAGGAGTCTGTTCACGCCTACTATTTTGATTTAAACAAAACCTATTTTATTGACAAATTGAGACCTCCGGCGAATTCCTCGCTCAAAGAACTTATACATCTCTGGATCTTGTAAGAAGATGAATGGTCTCCCCATCATTTTAAAAGCAGACTTAAATGACATGGCTGCTGACTGACAAAGTGACGGATCTAACTTATCTTCTTCGAATGCCACGCGTTCGAAACTCCTAGAAATTCATCAGCCACAAAATACATCTAACTACTGAAATAGGCCAATCATAATCGCCAAATGTATGGCAGTACCAAATATTAATCCATGCATCTGGCGGCATGATCATAAGCTTCGGTCTTACATCTGCGCCGGTCAATCATGTTTTAAATTTATCTATTGTGGAAGAGAAGTCTCACACGAGTTACTACTCGCAATCAAAATATGCATATGGAAAGACTCCTTTCCGTGTGATGACTTCATCGTCTAGATTTGATATTGTTTCTGAAGAGTTTGTGTGAGTACAAGAGACTTTAGATTTTGTACGAGGGAGGCCATGATGCAGTCATAAATTGGTAGGAATCTAAAATTTTTATATCAAAGAACGTCTTATTTGCTTAGTTTTGTCGACAGCACTTGCCTGTCCATGGCCAGAAACTTCTCCTCTCGTTGTGCTACTTTACATCAAGCTTCACTCTTTCTTATGACCCTAAACCTCCTGTTAGTATCAGATGGCTGGCATAGCCCTTGAAATTATGAAAAAGACGGTAAATTACGCCCGTTTCATCCTAACAGAAAAATTGCATTTTAAAAACATAGTGGCGGTTTCTAATTTACCAGTATGTGATCATGGTCGCGCACTTTCTTAATCTATCATCATCAAATGTTTTCCCTACATTAGAGCAATCTTGGCAGCTAGCAAATTTTCTTGATCACTTGCTTCCCCCCCCAAATATATCAATGATCTGCGATAGAGTTCACCATCATACTTTTGCTGAAATTTTACAGCCTGTTCGAGAATTGTAAGAATTGGTAATACAATCCTCAACCTTGCCAGAAGTGGCATTTTAATTTTTCAATTGTGGAAAAATGGTCATGCCATACCTTCATAGCAAGGAAAGGCTGCTGCTCCGATGGGTTTATCATCGATATAGCATTCGATTCCACATAGATGACACAAGAGACTTAGTTTCAGCGCCATTCTCTCTATATATGAAAACTCCTTATACTTGGGGGCAACGCGCCATTTGCATTTACCTCGCTTACACCATTCGTAATGAGTTTCAAATTTGTTTTTACTCCTAAAGTTCCGAATACATCTGTCGCAGTAATATAACTCTCTATAGAGTTTTATAAGTGGTGGTATAAGCGAGAGATATTTCGGGAATGCCGCAGTATAGTGCCATTCCTCACTTTCATCCTGTTTTACTATAACAGGGTTTACTGTACGTTCATACAACTCGAAGCGAGTTGTACCGCATCCTTCAATCCTTTTTCCCCAAAACATGGAGAACTATTTTTATGTAGTTCATTTTATATTGAGAAGGAAAAGTAATTGTAAACGAATAAAAAATGAAGGAAAAAAAAGTAAAAATAAGTATATATATTTAATAAGAAAAAATAATTATTTTATTTTTCAAATTTTTCTTATCTTTTAATTTTCTATCGTCACTATACAGTATTCGAAGTTTAATTCATTCTCCCACTGTCTGATACTTATCTTGCGGTATAGGCTATTACTGTACATCCGTATAGTGCAGAATGGAGTGGCAGCATATTTAAAACATTGCGATTCACAATCTACCAGAATGGACTGCGGTTTTATTTTTTAAACTTTTCGGAGTTTAAAGGAGCTCGTCCCGAGTAGTACTCTTAATAAAGTGATTTTTTAAATAAGGCGGAATCAATGCTGTCAAAATGTGACAATATCGCGCTCGTGAATTTATCAATATTTAATTTTAATCCTTTGATGTGAAAATTTATCAAGACTCATAGTCTACAACTTCGGTTTGAGGAGAGTGAGGGTATGGGAAACTCCAACCTATCTTATTTATTTTGTCCTGTATGGTGGTCGATTTTTACATATTTTATTTTAAGATAGATGTGCGCCTTCCTAAAATTGTTTAAATGTTGAAGAGCACTTTTATCAATGATGTATTTTTGATGTAAACCATTCCTCAAAGTTGAACCATGGTTTTGAGGAGTCCATCTGGTAGTTCCTCACTAAATTATTTATGGACACTTCAGTGAGTCGGATAGAGGAGGTACCGTTGGTGTAGGTATCGTTCGTGTGTGTATGTTGAAGTCTGTGCGAAGATAGTTCAAAACGTGTATCGAAAGACTGAGCGCACAAGTCGCAAGAAAAGGAGACGACGTTAAAGAATCATCCCACCTTCGGAGATTGATGCCGGCTTAGGTCGACAACACCTCGCTTGTATGTGTCGGGGGAGATCCCGTTCCTCGTGAGATGTGCCCACTGTTCAGCACATTCACGATCGTCGTTCCCGCGACATGGTGATAGGATTCGCACGAGATGGGATGGGGTATCACCTGACAGGAAATATTCTATATTGCTGTTCAAGTCTGGTGTATTTAGGGTTTTTTACAATCTACTTGACACAATAACTCTAAACTTTCTCGAGAAGGGAGGGCGTTGGTGATGGACGTTGATAGCAGACATTGCGGAAGATGCTAATGCACACGATTGAGGGAGATTGAGAGAGGAAATTTTCAACTTACCATTTCAACGAAATTATGTTTAAGCTTGATACTTCAACAAGATAGAGACTTCACTCAAATTTGGAATTCACTTGTACGCCTCAAATATAAAATTCGCCAGAGAACACTTCACTTATACGTCTCAAAGACAGAGTGAAATGATACGAATGTCACTTTGCATATATACTTTCATATTCATCATTCATTGGCTGTTCATTCTGATTGGTCGCTTGTTGATACTTAAGAATTAGAAAACATTTCAAAGTCATTATTCACAGTCAACATGACAAGCCCTCCGACAACACCAAACACAAAATTCTCTTCTCCATGCTCAACACCAAAGGCGCTCGTTACACCAAACGCTCCAACGAAGGGGAAGGTAGAGAAGGTGTACCGACTGGACAATATCAGGAAGTTATCATTACCAGCGGATGAGGAAGAGGAGAGTGTATGTGAGAAGGAGTGTCCCGACTTAACAGGCGTGAGGTGGAAGTATCTCCAGTACGATACTGACGATGTGATGGAGATCACCAGCACGAAATTCCTCCACCAATTATGGGAGTGGTACACCCCTAACTCCCAGCCACGAACTATGGCAGAGTGGGAGTATATTGATAAAGTGAGGCTCGCAGTGGAAGAACGATTAAAGCAACTGAACTGTTTTTGTGATCTATGTGAAGCCAGACTCTGGGACGATATTGACGATGAAGACCTTTTGAAATACATGCCATAATAAATTTTTATTTCATATTATCTTTGCTTTCATACTGACTTACTTGAACGGGACTTCAGTGGATGATTGTGGCTTCCGGCAACGGGGCGGGTGGTCGCTTCTCTTGGATGTCTGTAAAGAAAGAAGTAGTGAGTTATCATCTGTACATTTTAATTTGAGCCATTTTTACTTACAGATCTTCTCGGACGCTTCCTCATAAAGGAAATTCGAGATCGGATCACGATGATCGAAGGTGAAGTGTAGACACTCACCCCTTTCTTCACCCGAGAGTAGCATTTTCTCCCCTCTTCCACGCTTCGTACAAAGAGAGGAGTTTTTGCTACTCTCCCCTTTCTAATAGGGATGTGGCAGACGGCTGGAACGCACCCCTTCGATCGCGATCCACCAGCTGCGCCGAACGGTTGCAGCTCGTGATTGTCTTCTCGACCACGCTTAGCCATCTGCACACGGAGTCTCTCCACTTCCTCCTTCAACCTTCGTATCTCCTTCTCCCTACTTTCCCTCTCTGCTAGCAAAGCCTCTTCTCTGGCTTTCCCCTCGAGAGTCTTGAGCCTCTCCTTGCTTCTCCAACTCGCCATCCCGCTCGCTTAATCTCTCCTTCACCTTCTTCATCTCTCCGGCCACGTTTTTAGGTCCTCATACTTTGACTTGTATGAGAAGGCCTCCTCCTTCAACTTCTCCACCTCTTTCTTTAGTCTATCCCGTTCGGCGATCACCGGCGGGCACTTGACAAAATTGCGACATTGTGTTGCAATTCCGCTCGCAGTCACGGCTGTAGGGGTCTCACGATCGAGGTCAAAACGTTCTCGTTTCTCGATAGGTTGTGACTGTAGCTCTCCTCCTCCTCCTCCTCACTATCGCTGCTGGACAGCGAGCTCTCGCTACTAAGCGAGGATACAGCGGCAATCGCTTCAATGGCGGATTGTAGCTCAGTGGCCTCAGTGGTGAAGAGTGAACTCCGTTCTTGCTCGTTGGTAGATTGTAGCTCCAAAGAACGGAGCTCAGTGGCGAAGAGTGAACTCCGTTCTCTTCGCCCACTTCGCCTGTTTGTCACTCCGCTGTGTTGTGAGTGCCAATCCTCCAGCCGCTCACTTAAGCGACTGACTTTGTGGGCTCCGCAATAGTAGCGACCGACCGCTATCTGTTTCTTGTTAGTGCAAGCGTGTTTTTGAAGCGTCAGCTCGGAAGACCTTCCGGCATTGACACAGTTTGAAACTGGTCTTCATATTATTGTATTTCGGCATTTCTGAAGCGAAAAACGGAAAACAATGATTTTACACTTAGTGAGGAATGATAGATTTGAGTGTAGTGAGTGGCACTCGATCCCGTCAACAGCCCGAAGGCCTTGTACTGATCACTAGGGAAGTGAGAGATCTTCCCCGATACCCGCTATTTACAGCTGAAGATATCATTGTCACTGCCCCGAAGTGGTAACAGCAACGTCGAGTCAAAGGTAGTGAACAGTAGCTGGGATCTAACCCCTCAAAGCTGCCTTAGACTTAGTTAAATTTGAAATCTGATAGCAGATTTGAACTCAGCATACTTGAAAACCTTGAGGAAACATTCCAAGTCATTGCTTTGATCAGCTTGATAGCAAGCCGTAGAGAGCTTGATTCACCAGCGTTTTGCAATGGAGATGTTTAGAGGCCACCCATGACAAGATAGCTAAGACTCAACCGATTGGCGTTCAAAGTGCTAAGTTGAGAGCTGTGTCAAATGCCCAACATGAGACATGAGTTGTCCCAGCGGTTACGGTCTCAAATATGACACATTCCCTTGCCACACTTATCACTACGGCATCGTCCGCCGTCCCGAAGGAACACCCTGTCAGTGGAATATTACAGCAAAACTCTCCGTGTCTTGCTCGCTTTCAGTGAAAAGCCGCTTATACCATGAGAAGACTGGCTCAGACATCATTAAAAATGCTTTCATTGACTTCAGCAGGGTCGAAAACCCCAGAAAACCTCCAAAACTAGTGAATTTAAATTTTTCAACTTTTTAACACTACTTATGAAATTTTATAATTAGTCCATCACTTAGGGCAGGTCAATTGCGACCGAACCTTTTTTGAATCAAGTCAAACGGACTTGTAGAAGCAAAGTTACAAGCCTTTAAAGTTTTGGAGTCTTTTATGGCCTGGAGACGAAGACCATCTCCTGGCGAACCTCTAAGTCTGACGCCTTAGCTGATATCAGCAATGAAATTTTCTAAGTCGGTTTCTTACAGAAACTTGGAATTTGGAATGTCCGAAGCTATCATCGGAGCTCAGAGAGACGACCTACCTCTGACAATCGTTCTCCTCTAAATGACAAGTCTCCGTCGGTTCCCAGCTTATATAGTGTGTGGCGATCAGCTGATGACGTAATACCCATCATCCAAACACTAAAAATCCCGTCTATCTCCGCTTCTAGTGCTCCGATTGAGCTGGAAATACACCATTTCCATGTAGAATTTTACGCTAAATCCGAATCTGGCCTCCGTTTTCCCATCCGATGCTTCGTTTTGGCTCTACAGTAGGCAGCCATCGCAAAAATTCTAACTCTGTCGTTTTTTCGAAAAATGTTGAAAATTTTTCTCTCCGATTGACTTGAAACTTACCATGCTGATAGAGAATTTGACGCTGATTCCAAATCTGAAATCCGTTTTCCAATCCGATGCTTCGTTTTGAAGCTACAGCCCAAAACGTCCCAAATTCTAACTCTGTCGTTTTTCGCCAATGTCCCAAAATCTTAAATGGCGTCTCACATCTAAACGAAGATAGATAGGAACAAGCCGATTCTTTCAGTGAATTTGTCTCACTCTTAGCTTTCAAACGAGCTATGGCACGACAAAATCCGTCCACTAGAAGCCAAGATCGAAGCAAGCTGTCCAGAGGGGGGGGACGTCAGCGAAATTTTTTCTCTCCGATTGCGTTCAAATTCACCATACAGATAGAGAATTTCACGCTGATTCCAAATCTGAAATCCGTTTTCCAATCCCATGCTTCGTTTTGAAGCTAGAGCCCAAAACGTCCCAAATTCTAACTCTGTCGTTTTTCACCAATGTCCCAAAATCTTAAATGGCGTCTCACATCTAAACGAAGACAGATAGGAACAAGCCGATTCTTTCAGTGAATTTGTCTCACTCTTAGCTTTCAAACGAGCTATGGCACGACAAAATCCGTCCACTGGAAGCCAAAATCGAAGCAAGCTGTCCAGAGGGGGGGAGTCAGCGAAATTTTTCTCTCCGATTGACATGAAACTCACCATACAGATAGAGAATTTCACGCTGATTCCAAATCTGAAATCCGTTTTCCAATCCGATGCTTCGTTTTGAAGCTAGAGCCCAAAACGTCCCAAATTCTAACTCTGTCGTTTTTCACCAATGTCCCAAAATCTTAAATGGCGTCTCACATCTAAACGAAGACAGATAGGAACAAGCCGATTCTTTCAGTGAATTTGTCTCACTCTTAGCTTTCAAACGAGCTATGGCACGACAAAATCCGTCCACTGGAAGCCAAAATCGAAGCAAGCTGTCCAGAGGGGGGGGAGTCAGCGAAAATTTTTTCTCTCCGATGGCGTTCAAATTCACCATACGGATGCAGAATTTCACGCGGAATCCGAATCTGGCCTCCGTTTTCTCATCCGATGCTTCGTTTGGGCGCTACAGACCAAAACGTCCCAAATTTTAACTCTGCCAAAATTTTGAAGAAACATTTTTTCTCGCCGATTGACTTCAAATTCACCATACCGATGCGGAATTTTACGCTGATCACGAATCTAAAGTCCGTTTCACCATTCCACCACGCCAACCTAGACGGTCGCCCACGTCAACCTAGACGGTCGCCCACGTCAACCTAGGCGGTCGGCCACGTCAACCCATACGAGACCAACACATCCGAGTCTCACACTCTGTCGTTTTCGAGGGGGGGGAGGGGGAGGGGGGGGAGTCAGCGAACATGTTGTGAACGTGAACCAACCTGGCCGGCACACCACGACAGACCACAACCTCTGTCGTTCCAGAGGGGGGAGGGGGAGGGGGAGGGGGAGGGGGAGGGGAGAGGGAGGGGAGGGGGAGGGGGCGCGCCGGTCGGGTGTTTGTCACTTTCTTACTACTCACGTGTAACTCAGAATTAGATTATGGGTCCTAATGACTATCATATCTTTTAGGCTCAGCATCGATGATTTTGGTAAGAGAGCTTTTATCAGCTTTGGAAAGTCAGAATGTCCACCCCGCACCCGGAGTTCAAAAAGTCCGATACCCTTAGCCCCGCACGTGAGTGAGCACCTCCTCGAGTGGCACATCCTACTAAATCATATTACATCGTCTAGTGCATTTCATCAGCTATGCAAAAATGACCCATTTCGCAGTCAGAATCAATTATTTCGCCTGTTCGAATGATTTAAAACATAAACTTAAAAGCTTTGCATGGCCTAAACATTTCTGAGATTGTCTAAAGAACGTATACCGTACGTTCGAAACATTGTTTTGTCATCTCTTTATAGTATCAGCTAGCTTAGACTTAGACTATTGACGCAAGCCTATAGGCCTACATCGTTTTCAGTGGTGGACTCGTTTCTGTGGTAGACTGTCAAAGGACACCTCTAATCGTGTTGTTTGTGGACTTTGAAAAGGCTTTTGATAGTGTGGACAGAAAAGTATTGTGGAGCATCTTACGATCGTATGGTATACCTGACAAATATGTGCGAATTTTCCAAAATCTGCAAGAAGGAACTGTCTGTAAAGTCAATGTTGATGGAGACCTGTCTGATGAGTTCCCAGTTAACTCAGGGGTGATGCAAGGAAGTGTATTGTCTTCTATGCTGTTTACCATCGTGATTGACTTTTTGATGAAGAATACAATCGAGATGCATACAGATGGTTTACAGTGGACAGGTTAAACGCTTGGCTGACGATGTTGTACTTCTGACTCAGAAAATAGAGGAAATGCAGACCATGATTGACAAGTTATAGCAAGTGTTGGAAAGCGTATTGTACTGAAGATCAACCTCAGGAAGACGGAAGTAATGCGAACTGAAGAAGCATGTACCGGACATGTGAGTTTAAATGGAATACACATCAAGGAGTGCGACACAATCAAGTATCTCGGCTCTGTTGTTCAGAAAAGATGGATCTCTCGAAGAACAGTTATCGGCGCGTCTCATGAAAGCAAATGAAGTTATGCCTATGTTAGGAAAAGTGTGGCGGTCACGCAGATTGATGATCCATACAAAAGTGTCTCTGTACATGACGTTTGTGAGATCTGTAGTGAGACCATTTCCCGACGTTTCACTGTGTTCGAGAATTAAGCCTTACGAAGGATCCTGGGAGTGAAATGGCAAGACAAAGTAAGAAATGTTAATATCCGTGAATCAACGAAAGTGCCATGGTTGAATGAAGTGCTAATGAACTGGAGATGGCGATGGCTCGGACACGCCTTGAGATGGGAGTCACACAGCATACTACGGACAACATATTAGTGGAAACCAAACGGGTCAAGGAGAAGATGTCTACCTAAGCCCACTTGTCTGCGGACGATGAAGAATGAATGTCTGCAGGGAAGGCTGCTGAATGTTGGAAGAACATCGAGGGACGAGCTCAAGACAGAAGCGCATGGAGAAATTTCACCAAGGCCCTTTGCATCAGTCGGCGTAAGAGATGGTAACAGGTGACGTAACAGACTGACAAAGACATTTTCCTTCCTTTTTAATGCTCTGTTGTAGGTATTTGTTGTTTTAATGAATTGACAAAAACGTAGTCGAAAGCTCTTTAATACAATTTATCATTGACCTTGTCGTTTTTTCAAAATTAAAGCAATTTACGTCTGGATTTTGACGGACCAGAGCAATGACCCCGCATTAGACGTACACAGTCTAACGGTGTGAAAGATATTTCCATTTGACGAACTTGTCACGGAGAAAAATAGAGGAAAAGAGATTATTTTTCTCTTGAAAGATGCCTTAATCTGACCGTTCAAGATGGCATGCTTCCTACCTAATGCTAGCACTGTTGCGCCAATCACGTAAGCCGAAGAGAAACGAATATCTCCATAACTCTAGCTATCGTTTGCTACCATTGCATACAATGGAAAATAAAGTTCTATCCTCTCTAGAAAAGCCCACAGCCACGAAATGAATCCATCGCACTGACTGCCCGGGTGAATTAAGTTTTTAAAAAAGCTTTCCATGGAATAGCAGAGAAAGTTAGACAAAAGAAGCGATATGTCGTTAATCGTTATTGTTTATTATCTCTCTGACGATAGCGATAAACCATAAACTAGACTGACTCCATGTTAAAAATAGGATTGACAGCATGGTGAAGTCAGCGTGTAAAGTACCGGTATGAGAAAGAGAAACAATAGCCAGTGCCAATTTACGCAATCATGGAAAAAGTGAAATTTGATAACCTCGTTAATTCAGGTCACATAATGCCAGACTTTGGAAATGCTGTAGTTTATCATTGATCGCACAGTGATGAAGCCCATATCAGGACATCTAGGCCAAGCTACGTAAGTAACAACTGGTGCCAATGTACTTTTCGAGCAATCTCGAGGTAGTTCTCGAAAAAAATCGAGAACTCTCGAACTTCTTGATTCTCGCCCATGCATGAAACTGCAACTATCATGCGCGGACTGATAGCACTGAAAGTGGAATGACTTACCGTAGTGACCAATTTTCACTTATTCCACAATAAGTAAAAAATCTTGTTTTAAATTCTGAATAATCTAACTATTATGTGATTTCACTTTTAAATAAAGATGCAAAGTATGAGCTAGAAATATCGATTGACAATTGTCTTGATTGAATAGCCTTTACACTATTTAAGAATATCTATATGAACTAAGGACTTCATAGCAACTAAGAGCGTCAACAGACATTTTGATGGAAATTATTGTAATCAACAATGCTATATAGGCTTTATAATTTTATAAATACAAATCAGTAACAAGTGTCACTATTCTTTAAAAAAACTAGCTAAGTATTATTTTGAAAATGTGAGATCTCTAAATTTGTGTATCGGCAACCACCCTGCTGATTTGTTCAGTAATGTAGACATAACTGATAGGCCGAGATTAATGCAATTCTTCAACTCTTACTTTTCGTACATCAGTTACGTCGTTGCTGATTCTCTCCTCATTTACCAAATTTTCTCTTAATGAAAGTCGTCATGAGTTCGAAAGTGTTGTAGATTCCAATAGTTCATAAAGTTCGCCAACTAAATTCATTCCTATACCATTTGCACTCAGATTCAAAGCAAAATTTGACTGAAAGCTCTAAATAATTCATTTATCAATTGATGCGAGTCGTTCAACAATGTCATCAAACCAACTGCCATCAATTTCAGTTCAGAACAACATCACGCTGACAAGTAATGATCACGGTTTCTCAGGAATCGTTTAGAGTATGAGTCTTGTAAAGTGGAACAAAAAGGTCTCCTATCCAACTATGAATAGAAAAACTCGCTGAAATGTGCCATAGCACATGCTTTTCGTGCATAAAGAAATAATGTGAAATTCTGGTATTAGGATTGCAAACGAACGATGTCGGAGCTAACAACGTAATATTGCTAATGCAGTCAATCATTTGCTCTTCATAAGTTCATATTATTTCAGAACAGAAGGGGCGGTTTTGAAATGTTTTAAGCAGAATTCGTTATCACACATTTTTTGCTAAGCTTTGACAATAGTAAATGAAAAATCGCCTCTGGCTTTCCGCGGAATAGAAAGCTTTGGAGTTGCCCAACGGTTCGAATACCTTTAATAGACCAACTGAAATATTCATGCGATGCTTAATACAAATTATTGAATTTCAAAAAATTGGAAGTATAATTTAGGAATGAACTATGTCCATGTTACAAGAGATTTCTTGGAACAATAGAAATGAACATAAAGAAATTAGAAATCATGGCAAGCAATGGATGTAGAACAGGAGTTGATGAGCATAATAAAAAATATAATCAGATAAGACTTTAATTGAAATAATGCATGCTCAGGTGAATTTCTTCTGCCATTTGTAATATAGGAGCATTTTATAATGGTTTTTTAATGTAATTTTTATATACCAATATGTATATTTTTTATTTTATATGTCCATCAACTCCTCTTCTGCATCCATTGCTTGCCATGATTTCTAATTTCTTTATGTTCATTTCTATTGTTCCGAGACATCTCTTGTAACATGTACATAGTTCATTCCTAAATTCCAATTTTTTGAAATTCAATAGTTTGTATTAAGCATCGGATGAATATTTCAGTTGCTCTATTAAAGGTATTCGAACCGTTGGGTAAACTCCAAAGCTTTCTATTCCGCGGAAAGCCAGAGGCGAATTTTTCATTTATAATCGAAATTCCCGGCATGGCCACAAAATCATTAAGCGACTATATCAATTTGTCAATAGCATTTTGTTCGTATATGGCAAATCATACACGTCATTGTATTGAAAAGAACAAACAGACATGCTTCTGCTGCGCCAAACCGTAAAATCTACTCTGAACAGCGACTGTTGATTGAAATTCTGAACAGCGACTGTTAATTCAGCTTTGCAGGCCACACGTGGTCCCAAAGGAGCCAACTTAATTCGAGTCTTCAAAGATCCGGTAGTTTGAAAAATGCAAGAATTTCTTCTGTGCCACTCAAACTTGTGAATAGGCCTGAATTTTCAGATTCGGCCCAACTCAGACCAGTTCAGAAGAAGTCTGACTCTAGACCTGTTTTATCAGAAATTTCAGATCTAGACCCGGCGATCTAACTTTCAGATTCAGAAATAACTTGGTTCCCAGGCAGTAACCTGTGAGAAAACACCTGAATTTTTAGAGCTTCAGCAACTCTTTGAGCGGTCGCTTGGTTGCTGAGCATCTACTGAGCAGATTACAATTTTATAAGTGGAACCCACAACGACCCAATCTTCGTCAGTGGGTACCTCTACCTCTGTGCTGCGGACACTGGTGGTGGCTGGATCGACCCGACGCATAACACGGGAATACGTACATGTAAAACGCATTTCTGATTGTACTTCAATCAAGTGCAAGAACGATGGACGCGCTTTAATGCAAAGTTTATTTAGTGAAATTTACATTTTTACATGACATGATTTTACCGCTATGAAGAATGTCTTTGAGGTTGGTCAAATCGGATGAATTCGGATCCAAAAGAAAGGTATGCATGGTATTGGACTTCCTCAGCCTCCGTGTCGATATGAAAGTGCCCTCCTTCCATTTTATGTCGATTGACGCCATGAAAATGAATTGGGCGAATATCCAACTCCTGCAAGTAGAGACATCGCAATGTACTAACAAACTTTTGAATCATGTCAATCCGGTTACTTTTGTAAAAATGATTCCATGTTTCGGAAGATTTCAATTGCTCCGTCTGCCTTCTTAAGTATTTAGGAATTTAATAGATGCATAGAAAAACCTTTGCCAACGTACACTGTTCAATAGCCGTCAAGGAATACACTGAATATCACAATTTTAGTATAAATGCTCAATACATATACATTCAAGGGAACTATCAAAATTTACATATATTTACTTTCTGGCTATCCAAGCATGAAATCTGTGACTTTGTGGCCTCTATAATCACGCATTATACGCGGAAGACTCAAACCTTCTCTTCAAGACACATTGCTCAATAATTGCACATTTTCCAGGTCAAAATAGTCTTGCTTACTTAATCTTTTCATCAGTTCAAAGACGTTTGTAGAAGGGGAAAACGCTCAAGTGGATATTTATGTAGCTTCATGTATCTACACATTTTAGTGCAAAAACACAACAAAAGCGTGATTTCACCACTACTACAGCTTTCTATCCACCGTATATCTTCTAATAGACGCCGGGTTTCTAATAGACACAGTCGCATAAGTGGCTCGTAGGTCAGTTGGTTAGAGCACAGGTCTAGTTAACATTGGTCGTAGGTTCGAATCCTACAAGCAGCACATCTTTTGCATGGCAATTTGATATATCGTTTATTTAATTTCATTGTTGTTAATTCCGAAAGAGAAACTTTGGGATAATTCGTGGCGTTGTTGTTGTCTTTTATTGCATCGATTATCAATGAAAATAATGGCTTAACAACCTTGAGTTAGCTTTTCATTTCAACGCATTATTTTGCTTTCATCACGCATTTAATCGCGGCATACAGAAATGAGTTTTCAGTTTATGCAGCGCTCCAGTCTGTATTGATCATTTAGAATAATGTTTATATCACAAATATTTACATTTAACATTATATTCGCAGACTCAATGATGCGGAATAATTTGAACACTAGTCAATTTTCCGTTTAAATATCACGAATGTCAATAATCCTGCGCTCGTATTAAGGTTGATTTACAAATGGAATTGTCTGGGATTAATGACTGAGACCAACTTGGCCAACAATATTATGCCAATCAAGAAAAATGAAACCCTTCAAACATTGCAAAATGTAAATGTGTTGAGCTTGCAGATGTCAATGTTCAGACTTAACTTCCTGGCGGATTGCGACTAATGGTGATAAGATACTTTTCACTGAAATTGGCGAAATTTGGTAATTTTTCTTTCATGCAAAATTTCGCATAGCTTACAGTGATGCAAATGGGCAAACGGTGCTCTTTCGGAAAATCGGATTTCAAAGGGAACTAAATATACTGTATAGAAATACATAAAGATTGTATGAACGATGATCTGCAACACCGCGGAAAATATTCAGTGCGTAAAGCAGCAACACAACATTGGATCAATGTGAGCGAACATTTCTAATTTACTGCATAACTAGGAGCTATGAAGGAAAGCACAAAAATCTGAACATTTATGAAATCTGCTATTTATATGCAGTTATATACCATCGTAAATCACGGTGAAAGTCGTCTACATGTAATTTACACATAACACTTTTTGAAATTTGAATGGTTGGACAAAAAATGATTCATTGGCCTGCTATTACATGAACAAATTAAATTTTTCATTAACTCAAATTCAGCCGCTTTTCGGAAAGGACATCAGCGACTAAAAGAGTCGCGCGTATGCGCATCATTGGAGGAGGCAAGAAACTTCCGTCGCATTGCAATTTACAACATGCATGAAAAAATTGCAAACTGCGAGTGCGAAGACTGCATTTAAGCATCCGAAAGTGTCTGAATCTCGCTCAGAAAATGTAATACAGCTATACACGTATTTGGCAATTCTGCTGAAAAACATTCAAAAATGCAATGGCTTAATTGCATAGCAGATGTCCAGACCCAATCAAAACATGCCCAAAATCCGGTAATGAAATTTTTAACAGGATATTACGAGCTCCAACGACAGCACAACAGCAAAGCCGATGTTCAGTCGCTAAATATGGGCATCCCATTTGAATATGTGGAATCCCAAAGCTAAAGAACGCAACGCGTGCAAATTCATGTTAAAGTTATTAACTAATTAGTAGTAATTACTAACTAAGCTTTGATTAACTAGCTTATTTCAGCGGGTTCTTTAGCAATATCAAAGTTTGTCTGAAAGATGCCGAAGGCGAGATTGTCACAATCAAATGGCAAAACATAGTAAAATATCGGAATGATTTTCTTCAGTATATCTTTTATATTCCAAAGTAAGCTGCCACAATGAAATTTTCTGAAATTTTAAATGTGGCGCGTCACGTTCTTTAGCAACTATAATTTTCCATCTTCACTGAACCGCAGACCATTTAATTAACTAAACGTTGACTAACAGTTAACAGTTAAAAAACTACTTACCAACAGAACACTAAATCGCTTTAATATTCAACAAGTTGAATTTTAGTTAGGCCTAATAAACCGCACCATTCTAGCAAATCATTGATAAAATAAGTTGTTGCAAACTTGATAGACATAATGCGGTAAAGTACTCGTGGACGCGAGTATATATCATATAGTGCCTGCGCCTGCTTAACCATGAAATTCAAACGCTTTCAAGATCGAATTCCTTTAAAACACAAAACTTTTCACGATCGAATTCCTTAACAATTCAGGGTTCTTCAAACTTCTAATTAATCCTGCGATTTCGAGGTCACAATTAATCATTTTTCCAGGTTTATCGAGTTAATTGTTATCCAGTCATTATTTCATTGGAATTCCTGTAAGCCCCTAATTTCGGGTTTATATCAATTTACATCGAAATTTCCGCTTAAAATAGCTTAAATTATGGTCTTGAAAAGCTTTGAGTTTTAAAGCAATTCAGCCTTGAAGGAGTTTGGATTTCATCGTCAAGCAGGCGCGGGCACTGTATGATATCCATTTATGTCCACGAGTACTTTACCGCATTATGTCTATCAAGTTATATGTGGTGTCCGTTGCACAGTGGTTGCGTACTTTGACTAGCGATCTAATGGTCCAGAGGTCGAACCCGGAAAGTGTCACTGGAAGTCGGCAGGAAGGGCATCCGGACTACAAAGCACCACAACGCTCCAAACAAAGTCTGACTTCAGTCAGCACCGTCCAAGGCCCCAGTAGGGGTAAAAAGTGACGTAAAATCCGTAAAAAAAGTTAGCAACAACTTGTTTTATCAATTTTTTTCTAGGAAAGGTTTGAAGAACCCTGGGTTGTTAAGGAACTTGACATCATTTGATTTGAATTTTCAATCATCGTTAGTTCAATTCACAAAAACGGATTCTCTAGAACTGTAGGAAGAGCATCACGTTCGTAGATAAAGTTCTGTGTGCTTTGTCATTTGATTGCACAACGAGATCAAAGGGCAATTATAAACAAACATGAAATGCAAATTTGTTCTCAATTATGAACAATGGCAGAATTCAATCATTGTTGAGGATTTGTAGAGTCCTTTAGCAAGCATCTAGACAATTAATAAGTTTACAAGCACTTCATGCAAACTAATAGACCAAATAAAATCAGGAAGCCATTAACCCACATTATCTAACTAGAAAGTCCTATGTTTGTACTATTGAAAAGTCATACCTCAAAAATTAATGAAAGAAGTTACATTGGCAGTTCACCAAAATCCAATGCAGCCTCCTGTTCCAAAATGATTCTACCTTGCGCCTTGGAAATGCTCAAACTAGCTTATGAAATCTTAAAGTCCATTCACACAGGACGCGGCGCGTCCAGAATTTTCGTTCAGAACCTTAATAAACCGATGGGACCGCGCCGCGTCCGGTGTAAATGGACCTTAAAACAGCTGAGCATGCTGGACGCCTGTCTTTTGTGTAACTCCGAAAATACTTCACCCCAAAGTCTGAGTATCGCAAAATAATCCAACATGCAAGAAAGCAATGATTCATTTTATATTACCGTGTAACCAGTTTTCGATATTCAGACGAGATTACTTACCGACGGACCATTAGTAGTCATAACTCCCACAGAAACAAAGGGTGACTCAGCCTCAAAAAATTTCAGCCATCTGTCAACGTCTTCGTCAGACTTCAATGGAGTTTCAGAAAAGTCAGGCTGAAAATTGAGTGTAAATTTGTGAATAAGTTGATGATACAAGCCTCAGAGTCGCAAATGAAATTATTTTTACCATGTAGCATGCATACAGGGGTTTGCGATGTAACTTCCACACCATGATGTTCATTGCGAATTATGATAGACATTCGTGAAACTAATGGTTTCCAACAAAACATTATGACTGCCGCTAACAAAAGACTTACATGTCAAGACAAGTAAACTGGCAATTGATAAATTTATCAAATCTCAGATGTAGCCACCACGAGACATGTTTCGGCATAAGTAGGTTTGAACCAGCGACGTTGGAGCTGGAGGACGTGCCAGCATACCCTACAACCACAAGGCCACCGGACCATCTGTTGAGAGCGTAAATTAGCAATAAAAGGCACAGCTTTAACGGAGGCACGTGGAGGGCGGAATGCATTCTGCAATCACTTAATGCCGCATCTGAGATTGAGGCGCTTCACGCAGGCGCTACCCATTAAATGTCAAGACAAGTAACCTGACGATTGGTAAATTTATCAAATCTCTGCAGATGTAGCTACTTAAGACTTTTATGCTTTCAGTTTAATGTAAAGTAGGGTGTTGTATTGTAGATTTGCTGTCTAAGACATTGAAGTAAAACTGCATGTGAAACTCAAAGTTTCGCGCTTTCATGCCTCCTCAATGACAACAATCGATAAGATATACAAGTAGAACAAGCACTGCTGCTAAAGTACACAGACATACAACGTAAACAATCTAAGTCAGTCGGTGTGAGAAAAACAAAAACATGACTTTGATAACTGCTTGTGAGTGAGTCATCGTGCAGCTGCACACTCAGTAGACTAGAGCTTTTTTTTAATCTTCATTGACTTGCATGATGTTTCTGTGCATTCGTGGAATGGGAAAAATGTTGAAAGAAGTTTGAAAAAGAGCTATTGATACTTCTATTCTCCCCCCCCCCACATTTTCCAATATTTCCTAATTCATCGAATTTCGTCAAGCTTAGTCACATTCGATTTAGAATATACTTGATCTGTCGCTGAGTGATAGTACAACACGACTGAGAAGTTTTACTTGAACCCTGGGATGAAGGATAGGTGCTTTGGATATTCAACTAGAATACAAGATGCAGCTGTGATTATGAACGTCGTGGGATTCTTATCTGCTGTAGACAACTGTAGCAGTGAACGACAAAGCAAGTGCTGTGAATTTTCTACTAACAAGAGGAATTTTACACGCCTCAACGCTTCTGCGACGGTATAGACTGCACATGAGCAAGACAACAAGAGATGCAACACTCGCGGGTGTCAGCAAATGTGGGGGGGGGGAGAAGTACCGAGCTATTGAAATTATTTCAATAAATCTTGCATATTCATACTCCTTCGTTTTTGATGAAAAAGTGAAAGTATGATATTTTTGGTCAATGGAGTCACGATTTTGTGGCAGCTTTGCAATATGACTATTTGCAGACTTGAGAAGAGCTGAATACGCTTGCAAGAAGAGGAGAGCTAGAAGACAAGAGAGGAAACGCTTCTACAAGAACCCCTTCAGATTTGCGAAAAGTCTGTTTGAGGAAGGTGGGTCAGGGACTTTGAAAGCAGGAAAGACCGAACTGGAGGAACATCTGATAAGAACGTACTCAGATGAAAGACGAGATGACGTCTTTGGGCCCCCGTCAAGTATTTCAGAAGTGCGACCACAGGAGCCAACGGAAGTCTTTGATCTTCAAGACATCAGATTATGGGAGATTGAGGCTGTTGTGCAGAAGGCTAGAGCAGGGAGTGCTGCGGGACAAAACGGACTTTCTTACAAGATCTTCAAGTATTGTCCAAGAATAAGAAAGGTTCTATGGAGAATTTTGAGAGTGGTGTGGAGAAAAAGGGTGGTGCCAGAAAGTTGGTGTATTGCTGAAGGGATTTACATACCCAAAGAAAAGGGAGCAAGCGACATTGGACAATTTCGCCCCATCTCTCTGTTGAATGTGGATGGGAAGATCTTCTTCAGTGTTTTGGCTCGCCGTCTCACAAAGTTTGTAATGAAGAATGGCTTTATTGACACGGAAGTGCAGAAAGCTGGAGTGCCAGGAGTATCGGGGTGTATTGAACATGCGCAGATGATTTGGGAATCTATCCAGCATCAGAAGACCTTAAAAGGCAGTTTGGATGTAATTTGGCTTGACTTGGCAAACGCGTACGGGTCGATTCCACACAATCTGCTCCAGTTTGCTATGGATTTCTTCTGGGTCCCGATTGAGGTACGCGAGATACTTAGAACCTATTATCAACAGTTTAGAATGCGCTTTACGACTAAAAGTTACACGACTGATTGGCAGGACCTGGAGGTTGGTATTCCGATGGGTTGTCCGGTTTCGCCACTCTTATTTGTGATGGGCATGGAAATAATAGTCCGTAAAGCCAGCGTTGATATGGAAGGAGTGCGCTTGGCGGAAGATGTGAGAGCGCCGATGATTAGAGCATATATGGATGATTTGACTATTTTGTCGGCTAATGAAGAGCAAACCAGAAGGTGCCTGACGAGATTGGAAGATCTAATTTGTTGGGCTCGAATGAAATTCAAAGCGAGGAAGAGTCGCAGTGTGTCCCTGAGGGGTGGCAGAATTGTGGACAAACGTTTTGTTGTTGATGGAGAAAACGTGCCTCAAGTTTCAGAAATTGGAGTGAAGAGCCTTGGGAGATGGTATGAAGGCACATTGAGTGACCGGCACAGAGGAGTTGAGATTCATGAACAGCTGAAGATCTGGTTGAAGGCAATCGATAGAGCAATGATTCCTGGGAAGGCGAAACTGTAGTGCTGTCAATTTGGACTTCTCCCTCGATTGATGTGGAAGCTGATGGTGTATGAGGTAGCTATAACAAGAGTAGGAAAGATGCAGCAATCTATTAATGTTTTCACTCGGAAGTGGTTGGGAGTCCCAAGAATGCTGTCAGACACGGCATTGTATTGCACCTCTGGGAAACTGAAGTTGCCGATGTCTTCTTTGGTCGAAGAATTCAAGGTGTCAAAGGTACGCCAGTGTTTGATGATGCGCGACTCCCCGGATCAGTGCATCGCGCAGTCAAGACCTGTTATCCGGACTGGCAGAAAGTGGCGAGCGGAAGATGCAACTGACGAAGCAATTGGTCAGGCAAAATGGAGAGAGGTATTAGGGACAGTTCAAATTGGAAGACGTGGAGTCGGTATGCTGGAGACCCGCAGATGGTATAGCAAGGTGAATGCAAGGGGACGAAGAGATCTCGCTATTGAGGAGGTTAGAGAAAAGGAAGAGGAGATGAGAGTTTTAAAAGCCGCACAACAGCCATCTCAAGGGACATGGATCAAATGGGAGGATGTCGAAAGCAAGAAGATCAGTTGGAATGAGCTGCTCAGCATGGCGTCGGGCGCAATTAGATTTCTAATAAGCGGACGTTCGACGTTCTGCCGTCGGCATCAAATCTGAAGAGGTGGGGTGTGTCCAGTGATGATAGTTGTCCATGCTGCAGACTGAGGACAGGGAGCCTGGAGCACACCTTGTCTTCCTGTCCTCAGCTGCTGAGAGCATATACCTGGAGACATAACCAGGTGCTGCAGGAACTGGCGGCCATTGGGGAAGAGGCAGTGCGACGGAGAAGAGAGGATGGCCCAAATAAAATCAAGGGCATCAAATTTGTGAGAGAAGGTCACGTATCAGCTTCGAAGGGGAAGGTGGCACGTGACAGTGGATTGTTGGTGGGAACATCAAACTGGGAGATGCTTGTTGACACCCAAGGGAAGAAGACGGTTCCACCTGAAATTGTGATCACCGAACACAGGCCTGATATGACGTTGGTGTCAAGGAAAGCAAAGTCGATGGTGTGCATGGAGCTGACAGTGCCGTGGGAATCAAGGATTGGGAAGCTCGCCAGAGGAAGTTGGGTAAATATGAAGAACTGATAAACGAGTGCAAGGAGAATGGGTGGATGGCTGAGTTGTGGACGGTGGAGGTGGGGTGTCGCGGTTTTGCGTCTAACAACTTGAGAAGGTGGATAAGGGCACTGGGGATAGGCGGAAAAGAAGCAAGTAAGTGTATGAAGAAGGTGTGTGCGGCAACGGAAACGGGCTTTGCTTGGATTTTTGTGATTATGGGACGCCATAGTGGAGGAGGTGCTGCTTAGGTTATCCGGCACAGTACCGGCCAGCCAGATAGAGACGTCCAGTACTTAAATGGCCGAAACGTTGATGACATCTGGTGTACTGCTGATGATCCTCCATGTTGGTTCGCAGTGTACAAATGTATACTGTTATTATTCATTTCATTTCCTTTCCTAGTCCACTGATTTCAATGAACAACATATCAAAACAGAGCATGCTCATCCACTACGTGCCTGATTCATAATCATACTCACACCTTTCGAATTGAAAAATGAAGATTTGTGAATTAAGCGACTTTCATGTTTTGACCTCTGTACAGCAAGCACATTAACGGATACACGTCTATCAAAACCTTTTTGAAAGCTGAGAATGCAAGCTCTCGAATGATGCATGTTGTTGTGCGACACGATTAGAAGTCATTAGAATCGATTGAATTTCAGCATAATTTCGGAAGTCCGTTTTCAATGATTAGCTATGTTTGACAATTTTGAATAAATGAATCTCATATCTCCTTCTTGAAATAAATCAGTATTGAAGAAATTGAACATCAGAACTTGATGATAAGCCAGATAATTTTATTTTCAGACATTTAGACAGATTTACAGCGAAAGTTGATGATGTTATCAATTGTGATTACGATGTGAGTAATAGGAACATTAAGGTATAAATCAAAGAAATCCGACATTATAATACTGCGGACATAGACATTGACAACAACATTGCGTCGTGGACCTGCGTTGTCAGGAGAACAGTGCCTATACGATGGCGGCTTCCAGTGGAAGACATTGTTATGTACCGCTACTTCATCAGGGCACTTTGTTAATATTCACATTTACTATAATTTCCCTTAAAAGTGATAATAGTTTTGATAAAATAGCGTGCGCCTGAAAATTGCATTTTCACAACTATAGTTCTTCTTATTAAGAGCTAGCAACATCAAACAGCTGAATTCATCATCAACAAATTGCTGCTGTCCGTTCTAGTATTGGTGAATTATAACATTTGATCTGAAATTTCGAAAACAAAGCACACCGATCTGGGGCGACCGCACAGAGGCATTGTTTGATAAGAAGATAAGATGATTCCTTATTGCGTCACACATCAGGATTCAGTGAGCACATTATATTCAAGTTTAAGAAACAAAACATCACCAATAGATTACACTGGCGCATTAGAGTATTTTGAAGAATTTCGAAGACGACTTGTTTTTGTGGATGGTGGTTTCAGGATAAGAGAGTTCCCTGTTCGATCATTTATACGTTCAAGAAACATTACACGCAGTCGATGATCACTGTTACACTATGTTTCTGAATATCTTTGAACAAAATCGGTGAGCAACTTGTAACAAATTGCCATTGGTTACATCAGAATTGATAATGGGAAACACACGCTTTTCTAACAGTAAAAGTTGTTGCTGAAGATAAAAAGGTAAATTGCAAAAAGATGGATATGCATAAAGTAATACTGAACGTAAAAACGCAACATAAGCATTTACAATCACCTAATCTAGACAGCCAGATCGCTTTCAATTTCTGATGCGGAAGATTCGCCTTGATGCTTTATTGATTCTGTATTCAACATGTACATTCCACTTAAAATTGGAAGTAGAAAACACACCAAGAATCTTGAGTAGATAATAAGTTGTTAGTGACGAGCAAATTTCAATGTGGTTATGATACTGTTAGAGATTTGTTAGCCCAGCAGTGTTTCTGTGTGGTCGCCTCTGATGATTTGCTGACTCAGCTTACAACAAGAAACATATACAAGTACTTCGCTGGAGCCCGTGGGGCAACATTATGCTCGAGTACTCACCATGACATGAATTTTTGATTTTCCTTTAAATACCGCTACTACTCCACCAAGCCCAATAGATTTATCCGGCCACGTAGCCGACAGAATTTTGTAGATGGATGTGATGAGGTCGTCTTTCCCTTTCCGATGTTTCGCAGACACTTCAATTACCTGAAAACAGAGACGTGTCAAATGTTGACGATTTTATGGCTCAGAATTTGACACGCTTTCATATGAATTATCCATACAATGATGAAATTATGTTTGCGCTGCTGGCAAGTGATGTGAAAATTCAAAGAGTGTACCTAATTCAGACTTAGTTGGAGAAAATTTCAGCTGCTCCTTTTCTCTGATTGGTCAGCGTATTCATTTTAGAGCGATTATCATGCATTCAGTCATTCGAGACAACTTACCGGCGCTGTGGCCTTGTGGTAGAGTGTTAACCCTCCGTCCGAGACCTTGCTTCAAACCTCAGTCGCGTCAAACCTAAGACTTCTAAAATAAGGCACTCTGTATTCTTGCTAAACAGTGCACCAAAAGAATGAGTGGGATACGAGCAAATAACAAATCGGTCACTCGGAAGAAAGTCTCCGTGCCTAATGTGCTCCCGAGTATAAATAACGTTTATTTATTCATTTCATTTTTCGCAGGTGAGTTGCTGATATCCATTTTCTCATTGATACATCTCTGCAGACCCACTAATATCAGTGATTAATGGTCCTTAAACTGATTCAAATCTCATTCTCACGAGTTAGTGATCGGCTGACATGAATCATTGAATTTCGTTTCACACAAAAGTTTTGAGTCAAATTTCTGAAGTGTGGTGTCATAAAAGCAGGAGATACTCTTCTGCTTATCAACTGGCCCGTTCACTACGTCATCGCAATATTGCATCATACAGCAACATGAGTTACGAAAATATTTCCGATTGTGATTATCGCATGCATGATCCAAAGGCTAAAATGTAGTAATGTCACTTAATTGTAAGCGCACGGTCGTTTATCAAGAGCAAAATGCTGCTAAATCAGAGCGCATCCCATTTATTTGACTTTGGCTATCAATCACCAACATATGTGCGCTGAATTTACTCAGACGACTGACGGTGATATTGTGTCAAATAGGATTCAAAAAACAATTTTGAAATGTCAAAACGCATATTTCTCAACAGAGAATCCGGACATGGTAAAACGACATTTGTGACAATTACAATACAATTAAATGGAAGTTATGAAAATACTTGCCGTGATGAATTAAGAATTATTTGGACACTGGTAAAGAGAAAACATGGAATTACAACACGATTGGCACTAAGTCAATGACAACAGGAACCACATGAATTGTATAAATGCAATTAGAGATCATGAATATTTATAAATATAAACGAATAAATCATTTTATCTTTTTATGGAATCAGGCGGTCAAGCGCGTGTAATTCGAAACTAATAGAAATAAATAACGTTAATTGAAATCTCAGGTACACTGTGCAGAAAATAAGTTGAACAATAATAACTGATTACTTGCACAACTGTAATCATCCAATGACCCCAAGGTGGAAGATTCAACTGACAAAAAAACTTAGTGATTTCAGAAGTGATGTCAACCGATTGACTGCAATCAAGAATTCAAATGGAAGAATAACTCCATTCATACATAAGAAACATCACCTTGAATCCAGAAATCTGAGCAGAGCATTAGAAGATGCCAAACCAAGACTAATTGCTGTAAGTTACAGACTGCAAAGATATGAAGCGCGTCGCGAACACTGTAGAATAAACAAGATGCTCCAAAGTGATCCAAGAAAGGTGTACAAGTGGAGAAATAACGAACGCATACAGCAACCTCATATTCAAAGTAGTGAAATGATACAATTCTGGCAATAACTGTGTAGGGAAATCCAGTTTGCTACAATACAGATGCCACATGGCTAAGTGATGTTATAGAAAGCAACAACACATTTGCCGAGCAACCACAGGTTGCAATAACCGAAGATGACATAGCAAGAAGAATTAATAGAATGCCGAATTGGAGAGCTCCTGGGCCCGATAAGCTGCAGATGTTCTGAATGGATAAAGAAATTGGCGTCATTACAAGGAAGATTAGCAAATGAACAGAATATCATCGCAAGGCAACCCCAAACTATGCCTGAGTGGTTAGTGAATGGGTGCACAGTACTCATCATGAAAAGTCCAAGTAAACAAGCAACACCTCATAACTTCCGACCTATAACTTGTCTGCCAACAATAACGAAGTATTCTCCGGCACAATAGCGTCAAAGATACTGTGGGTCATGTCACTAAAAATGATGTCATATGAAGAGAACAAAAAGGAATCCAACCTGGAAAGAGAGGCACATAAGAACTATTGGTGATTGATCGAAGTGCTACAAGAGATAATAAGAAAAACACACACTAATCTTGCAATGGCATGGCTAGATTACCAAAGATTCCGTCCCGCATGCATGGATCATGAAATGCCCTTTAAATCTGCAGCATAAATAGTGCACTTCGAAATCTAATACAAAAATCAATGAGATATTGGACAACAATGATAACACACGATCGATAAGACATTGGTGAGGTCAATCCGCTCAGTCAAATACTTCAAAAGGCCGGAAAAGAATATACATTAAGAAACGGCAGTTAGATCAACCACTTGCTGTATATGGACGATCTTAAGTTGCACAGCAAGAAAAAAAAGCAGATATCGATAGTCTCATTCGTACTACAAAAATATTCAGTGATGACATTATAATGAAATTCGGCCATGAAAAGTTTGCGCGACCAATAAATAGAGGCAATGTTAAAGAAACACAAGGATTACAGTTAGAAGAAGGAACTATCTGTGACACCAGTTCGGATGGGTAAAATCACCTCGGCATACCACAACATAGAAATAGTCTGGAAAGAGAAGCAAAAGACAGAGCGAAGAAAGAATACAGAAAGTGGTTGAAACAAATACTAAAGTCAAAATTATACGCAAGACACAGATAACGGCCATCAATACATATGCCATTCCGGTAATAAGTTACACTGGTGGAGTTGTAAAATGGACCATCGAATAAATGGAAGAATTAAATCGAAAGACAATGAAGATAATGACAATGTACCACAGCTGCATCCACGGGCCGATATCGATCGCCTATATCTCCCACGTAAAAATGGAGGTAGAGGGCTTAAGAACATCCGGGAAGTTATAGAGGGAGAGGACAGGAGCATCAACGAATATATATGGAAAACCCAAGACTATCCACTGCTGGCGGTGGAGAAATCAGATGAGCAGAAGAAGCGAAGACCCGAGAAATTCCAAACATGGAAAGCAGCGCAAGTGGACGACAGACAAAGGAAGTGGCATGAGAAACCTTTGCATGGGCAATGTTTCAGACAAACCACGGACATTACAATAAAAGAATTGGCTTACAAATGTCAAATTAAAGATTGAGACCGAATCACTGCTGACAGCCGCACAAGATCAGGCTCTGAACACGAAGGCACATAAAGCACATATCCTAAAGATTTCAACAGACCAGAAATGCAGACTGCAAAGCAACTGACGAAACTGTCTCTCACATCCTGACTGGCTGTTCAAAACTGGCAGGAACGGAATAACTCCGTAGACATAACGAAGTTGCCAAGTCTATCCATAGAGCGATTTGTGAGGACAAATTAATTAAAGTGGTGGATAAATATTGAAAGCACGACCCTAAATCGGTGATAGAAACTGATGATACAAACATCTTGTGGAACTTCGAAGTGCGGACTGACCACTGCATACAAGCAAGAAGACCAGATATCATCGTGGTGGAGAAGATCCAAATGAAAACTATGATAATAGATATAGCAGTCCCCGACGAGAGAAGAATACAAGAGAAAGAGAAGATCACAAAGTATCAAGACCTAAAATAGAAATAAAGAAGTCGTAAAACACAAATTAAGTTGTCCCGGTTGTTTTCGGCGCCTTGGGTGCCTACACATCAAGGGATTGAAGGCCTACCTCCGCAAGATTCCTGAAGCACACATAGCGGAATTGACGAAAGCAGCACTCCTTGGAAGTGTTCATATCATGCGTCGAACTCTTGATCTCCCTGAGGCTTGGTAAGTCTCTGAGGTCTTGAGATACCAACCGATCCGAATGTGTGATATCGTGTCCAAAAAAAGCGCATTTAGTTTCAGAACGAAAGTCACACACTATATTAAGCAAATACACAGGGTATCAGTGGAGCAAAATAATACAAACTCGCAAGATCTAATCCGAAAATCAGTTCATTAGCACAGACATAAAATCTTGGACATTACCCTTGTTTCCTTGATCTAGAGAATGTATGATTGAAGAGAGGAATACAGTATGGAACAATATGTTAGATTATGCCGTTTTGCTAATAGGCTGCAGCATTAATGGTTTAGATAGATGACCCAACTATAAGTGCAAAATGTGCGAACATGCAAATTTCGCAGAAGCGGCTCCTGAGAATATGAGAGTCAACGATGAAGAGTACGAAATTGTTCCTGCTTCGTGTTACCTTGGTGACATGATCCGACAGTCAGGTGGCTGTAAGGATCGAGTTGTGATTAGAGTGCGCTCCGCTTGGACAAGTTTCCGAGAGCTTCTCCCTAGTCTTGCAGACAAAGGAATTCCCTTCAGGACTCGTGGACACGTCTATAGCATGTGTGTTTGTAGCATATTGCTCTGCGCCAGCGAAACTTGGCCGCTCACCAGCGAGGCTGCAGATCGCTTCATCAGAAATGACAAATCAATGGTGAGGTGGATCTTTTCGAAACAACTTGCCGACTACGTTCCCATTAACGATCTGCCCATGAGGCTCGGCATTCGCAGGATCGAAGACATAATACGTACAAGAAGACTTCGTTGATATGGTTACGTGCAACAAGTGGATGAAGACCCGAGGCCAAAGAAGATCCTGTCCTTTGAAGTTCCCGAACAGAACACGCGAGGTCGCCACAAGAAGATAAGTCATAACATCAGCCCACAAGACCGAACAGCTTGGAGAAGAAATGCCATCAAGGTGGACATCATTCGACGGCGTCCAGCCATCGCAATACGGTGAAAAGAAGATGTTAAACATGGAGTGAGTGAGTAAATTATCAAATGCAATGAATGAATGTATTCGTCACATCATATTAAAAGCTTACCTGACCACGTTCACCATTAGAGAAGAAAAAGTCGCCAAGTATACCGAAATTAGTCGATTTGTGCTCTTCTACGATATGACGAGGAGGGTTTTCGTCAGTCTGCAATAAGAAAGATCATTTCTTCATTACCTTAAGTGGGAGATAAACACTACGTACTGTGTACCGCTTGGTTCAAGAAACATACTCGCAGTCTAATTGGTCACCGATACCCTACTTTCCCACATATTCAGAGTATAAGACTACATGTACATAGTTTAATTCATGTTAAATACGTTTATTGCAGTCAGGCCTCAAACTTTTCCATCTTTGCATTGGGTGATGCGTTACTTGCATCTCCTGAGCTGCTGCTGTCTCTGAAATGAAGTCTTCAACCCAGAATGTGTTTCTCGAATCAGACTCGTCTCGAATTTCTTTGACGCTCCGAAACTTTGCACTTATGACAGTGCATGCTTGGTAAGTTGGCCATAATTAGGAAATACCTTATACTTCAAATTCGAAGTTGCATCTGGCTTCAAAGGAATTAATTTTGTTGTTCTTAGAACCAATATTTCGTTTTTCTTCAAAAGGGTTCAAACAATGAATGAAATCAGATGTCAACACATGCAAAGCTCGCTGTTGAACACGGCTAAAATCAATGAAACGTCATTCACAAACAAATAGACCGACTTTGCGAAGACTTAATATATAAAAACTTATGTGAGTATCTATGGAAAATTTATCTATCTATTCACTTTTCAAAAAGAACATTGAAAACAGGCTATGTATAAACAACAGCAGGCCTGTGATTAGCCTATGAGAAAAATTGAGGATTTTTTTGCAAAAAAATTGAGGAATGGAAACGGAGCCTAGTATGATAATTGCAAGAAAAACTACAAATTTTAGCACGGATTTTGGGCCAAACTTCAAGTCATGAAGGTCACAACGAAGAAGGTAATCCCAAGGTTGACCACACCACACTCCACCACACTTCTTGAAGTTGTGTATTACAAAGGGATATTGACTTGGTCATAATCACTTCCCGCGTTATTACGAAATTAATTTGTTGCCTCAATTATCTGCTTAGAATGTGACGAACAGAGGATATCGATTTGCGTCACGTTATCGTCTCCAATTCAATGATGCGTGTCAGATTTGGATACTGCAATTTTTTGAATGTAGGACATATGCTCGACTACATGCATCTGGGGCTTTGTAACGATTAATTTTTATGGATTTCCGACAAATTTTTGAGGAGAAAAAAAAGAAAATTAGAGAAAATTTTGGATAGAAAGCTTAAAATCGTTGACAAAGGTTCGGGACTTAAAAAAGTCAGTAATTTATTATGAAGGGTACGCCACATTACTCACTAATTTATTAATATTACTTTATGCTACATAAGTTTTGGTGGGTTTTGTTTACTTGCTAGCGTTTGATCAGATCGCTCCGATCTACATTCAAATGAACATGAATTCTCTCATACAACACAAAACAAGTGTCGGGAACAGGCTTGCCGTTAAGTTGTTGGTCCCATCTAGGCAAAAAGTGAAAGATTATCACCTCTATTCGCATGAAGTTGCGCAGAGATATTGACGTCCACATCTTGCAGTAGACCCAGGTTGAAAATCTACCAACCCAGCACTATGTGGTTCAATGTCTTAATTAATCTAAGTTCACATACAACGATAAGCAATGTGTGCACTAGTTTCACACCAAGCTATGTTCAGCAAATTATGAAAACGATCTATAAGTGAATAATTCATCCAGGATAAACGTCGGTCAGCAGACCCTGGTAAACGTAGCTGCAAAAAGACTCATGGGATAGCAGAGCTTCATGCGCTTCCAACCCCCGTACGCTAGTGACCAGGAGGCAGATAGACACTAAATTTAGGGAACATCCGCTTTACCTCGTCGGATGTGTTCATGCTCAGCGGAAATAAAATGGAAGAGAGTGAGTGAAACAAACGCTTCAGTTGATAAGAGCACTGAAATCCAAGTGAGCTGGGCTACCTATATGCTATCACATAATGGATATAGAAGATCGATATCCATAAGTTCTGTAAGAAGTACAGGCATACAGCAGCCATATAGTCGCAGAAACATATAAAGAAGGTTTTGAAACAGGTCAAGATAATGAAAATAATTGAATTTAGCATTTTATTGTTGGAATTCTAAGCATTATTATGAAGTTAGAAATAAAAAATTGCTGACAGTGTTCAAATATGCAATTTCTGTAGGTTGATCGCAGTGTTTCACTCATTAATACGTGGAAGTATTGTACTAAGGAGTTCGACAGACAATAACTTCGGACAACTTCTCTGCTTAGCAAAATAAGTCCGGACGAACCGGAACATCTGCAGCCCTGTAGCTTGCAGAAATGAAAACGACATTCAACGTATTCAACGCAACAAAATGCGTCAAGGTAACAAAATCAATAAAACAAGCTAACGACTGGTTAATTTTTGATATGCTAAATATAATTTAGAAGAAAATTATTATATCCTAAAATGTCTAGAAATTTAAAAATACTTACTAGAAGGACAAGCAACGGTTCTCCTCTCCTCATGTGGAATGAATTGGCGGGTAAGTAGTTTTTTTCAAAATCATGTTTATCACTTCTATATTGAAAAGATTCTATTTAACAGTCTGCCCATCTAGATGATAAGAGGACAGGTCTGTGTCCAATCAAAATATCAGATCTAGCTAGCACAGCGGGATTACGCTATCTAAAATCTACCAGGTGGGTAAGAGAAAATTATAAAGTTTAAAATCATGAGTGATTCATGATTAGCAGCATGGATGCAGGGTACATGTTATAGGATTCTATCTTAGCTTCTTGATTGGAAGTTTACACATCATCGCCATTCGCCAAAAAACAATACACTATCCTACATTTAGTCTGTAGTGTGTCATATTTGAGGAATTTCTCATAGTTTAGCTATATTTGAGGAATTTTTGAGGATTTGAAGAGTAATAAACAAATTTGAGGAATCTGAGGAATTTGAGGAGTAATCAGAGGCCTGAACAGCCACCAGCACAACGCGCGCCCATAAACATAGAGTAAGAAGGACACTTTACTTTGCATAGCTGTGTTCAACAGAGAGCTTCGCAGGCACTAATGTCTCTGTTTTCCCTCATCGTTCGAACCCGGATGTTGAAAACCGAAATTTTGGTTCAAACAACAATGAGAAATGATTCCGGTGAAGCAAGAGGAAACTTTGAATTTGTTTGAACCTATACCAAAACCACGCCTCTGCCGCCGACTGCACCGCTATGGCCCTGTTTTTGTAAATCCTGATGTGCTCACTGCACAAGTTCGCAAAGGGATTCTTGCAAACTAAATCTGCTAAACATTAGAAGGATTAATTGCACAAGATTCAACATCAATTCTAATCACATCTTTCTACAATATGAAAACATCTTATTGATGGACCCGACAACTTTCCACAAAGTAAACTGCGTACTTGGGAACTAAATAATGCTTGCTGTGCCACAGCCGCAGAGATAAATGTGCTGCTTTACTGAACAGCGGCCTGAAGAGCACAAGAAACTGCCGACCAAAGTGTTTAAATATGTTTATATACTTACTTTGCTGCCGACACTATGGGTCGATATGTATGCAGGTAAATCGTCATACAACCCAAAAAATTTAAAAAAAGCCTTCGGTAGGCAATTATGCAGCTGTCCTTGACGTCAATTATTCCATCATTTATCGGTTCATGACTGCAAGTTTCAATCTAGTCGACAATATTACGAGTATGTCTATTAATTTGCATGTTCACCCCATCCATAAATACAAGTAAAGTGCAATCTCAGCACTAAAATTAGTTCATTTTCTAATATATTCATCGCGATAAGAAGCACCTGCATTGCATCCTGCTATCGGAACTCAAACTGCAACTGACAAACTGCAATTGCCGCTGTAATCTCTGTCGTAACTCCCTTTTTTCTGGAAATTTGAATGATCAAGTTCAAAAGTGGATAGGAATGAATCACGACCTTCATATTTCATTAGTATATCTCATCAGGAAATTGATGTCACGCTGTAATGAATGAGATTGATCATTTGAAGCGGAATATTGAACCAAATATTTTGAACAGTTGAAGATGATGGTTATATAAGAGGGTGTGGCCACATGGTGTGCCTTACAGAGTTCGTTCTTTACCACTCACAATGCACCTCATTCAAGTACTTCATATCAATCGTTGGAACCGCTTGTGAGTGGTAGAGCTTCAAAATGGCATGACCAATTGTTATGTGAATGGTATGACCACCAAAATACTACACAAAATCACTTTTTGAGAAAATCGACGACCATAAAATTTTCAATCATTAAAATGCTGAGGTGTGTCAATTTGACAGTCTTGAAAAACTTTCTAGACAATTTTAATTGTCATCAAGTTTTTGTGTGGCATTCTGGCGGCCATTTTGAATGAGATATGCCATGTACAAACGGTGCCCACGATCTGTGTAGAACAACTCTTAAAATACTTGTATGGGACACTCGTACAGGCACAGGTCATTTAAAGAAACGTGAGTGGTAGAGGAGTCTTAGTGTCATCGACTTTTTCAAATAATGATTTTTTCAGTGGCATTTTAGCGGCCATTTTGAAAATGGCTCATTTACAAATTGATCTTTAGAAAATCTCTCAAAATACTTGAATGAGGAATAATAGCAAGTACTTGAATGAATTGTGAATGATTAAGAACTGCGAACTAAATCTTATTTCATGCACACCGTGGTGTCTAACGGTTATGGGACATTCCGTATTTTTATGAAATAATTATGGTGAAACATTTCGTTCTAATTTATAATAGAGAAGCCGAAACCATAATTTCGATACCGACCCGACCCGAAAGCCAATTGATTGAGAAATCAAAATACTACAACCGTGGAGAATGTATTTCCCAATATTTGGGCTCTGTATATTTTGTGAAGTTCATAAATAGACTGGCACCATTAATTCGATCACTTAGAATCGACCGCAATAAGGTAGACATGAATTGCAGATTGATCATGAATACGGATGTAGTCAAAAATAGCAATAATGATCATAAATGGATATTTCTTGGCTTTATCGGTTCGCAACATCACTGCAATGCGCATGTCATATCGGAACATGGCATATTAATATTATCATCAGCATCATCGCTTCTTTGTGTTGCAATAGTGTATATTATCATATTTCATCATGCTGCAATTCTTTTCAAATATTAGACATTTACCTTTAAAAAGCTAAGCCACAGTTTGATGAAATAAAGGATATTTACCGCTGGTAATAGGTGCGCCATTGAGGACATTTACGCAACAGTGTATACTAAATATATGTGTACATTCACAACATTTCCATACATGCACATCTATGAAATACATACATGGATATATATTGAGTCAACTTGAAAAACACTTCGACACGTTTTTCTCGATATATATTGAAGTGAAGTAATTATTTTACCGCAATATATTTCGAGAAAAACTTGTCGAAGTATTTTTGAGTTAACTCAGTGGAAGTTCTCGAAGAAGAAGTCATCAAAACATCAGCATATTTACAAATTTCCTATCATAATGAATTCATAACCCGAATGTTTTGCAATCAACCCAAGCCTGATTTCGGTTCGGATCGCGACAGGTTCCCACACCTCTAGTTTGTAAGACTGAATAAAAATTAGACATGCAAGGCTAGTTGGTTTTTGCCAACAGTTGAAAACCTGATATAAATTGAGTACACTTTTTTTCTCATTTATGATTGAATCTGCCTTGTTTGTCTGCATGCAAGCAGAATCAGTCCTCGTAAGGGCTGCTGTGATTCTGGCATTTCTTTGCTATATCTAAACTGAGTGCTACACAGCATTTGAAAATATGTTTTAAACTCTTTATTTTTCACTTTTCTATGTGAAGAAGCTGTCTCGTATGTCATGATTATGATTTTGATGACCATTTTCTCATGTTGCTTTAATCTAACTCTCCCCGTGTCTCATGTAGCCTGTATATTTCCGATATCTTTATCATTGATGCCATTTGTCGAGATGTGAACTCAGTTTCGAGGTGACAAATGCAAGATGAAGCAGACAATAGAATATCAGAATTACCGTCTTTGCCGTGAATCCGAGATTCTTCGCAGAACAGTTCTCTCCATTGAATTTGATGTTTGCTATCATCTAAAATTGAATGACAATATCATAAACTCCTAACTGTTGTGCATTTTCATAGGGTAGGATTAATGAGGTATGTAAGCCTACTAAAACACACTCAAAGCAGTGGGGGCGCAGTTAATCGATTCCGTTCGATTAATCGTGCGACGCACGGGAACATTCGCGCGATTCTTGAATGACCAGAAATCATGCAATATTTTTGTAATGTGAGTTCTCAATGAAACTTGCTTGATGAGCTAAAAATAATGTTTCTATTCACCCTCTCAACGTTTGAGACAATTGCAATGCACGGGTGCTCGTACATGAGATCCTGTATAGCTAGACTGAGTTACCGTGTGACGCGATTTTTCATTCACATGCAACCATAGAAATAAACTGTTTATCTGAAGTTCGCTAAAATGGAAATTGACTCAAGGTCGCGGCACATCCGGGGGAACTAAGTTGGGGCATGAAGAACCAATTAAAACCTTCGATTTACTCATGTGACTGATTCTAACCCAATGATACAGACGTTGGCAGGTGCATCTAAGTGAAAATGCGTGCGATTTATGTGCCGTTATTGTGCATTGCATGAAGCTTCATTTCCATTCTGGAGGTTTTATTGCTGTCAATTTCTATGCATGCAACCACAGAATTAGACCGGTCGTCTCTTCTTATGTTTGACTAGAAGGGAAACATTGGAACATGTAACGTAAATGAAATGGCACAATCTCCTGACTAAGTACCATAGCAATCGAACTATGAGCAGGCAGTTCAACATTAAACACGCCAAATTGTGCGAGGTTTCAGTGACTGTTATCAACCGGATCACAGAGCAAGGAGACATAGACGATGTCAAGTTCTACAGAGAAGTTTGTGAACGTTTTTTTTGTGCGCCTTCTCACTTTTTCTAATAATGATCGGAAGGACCAACATCATCCAGAAAAGTTTTGCGCAATGATCTGAATTCTTCGAATCTGAAGGAATCGTGGTGATCGGAGCATTTTGAATGAATTCACAGCAATCACGACGCACGACTATTTAAGTCAGTGACTACAGTAGTCAAGCGACGCACGACTATTTTTCCTATCTCTGCAAGGCATTGAAAATTTCTTTTTGCCCACTTAGTAAGTTCCTGGATGTGCCATCGTTTAGAATCAGTTTGCACTTGTAGCAGAGTGACAAGGTTACGCAATCTAATTCTGTGCATGCAACAGTAAATCTCTATGGGAGTTCACTCACATCGTAGGAATACGGTGCTTTATACAATAGCATTAAACACATTCGTATAGACTATGTACACGATTTGCATGTTGTCAACCACAGCAGAATCCATAGAAAATTCGACAATCTGTAATAATGAAGGAATAGAGCGCCATGGACCTGCGTTGTCATAACAACGGTGCCTAAACGATGACGGCTTCCAGCGGTTGACAGTAGAAAGATACCGACAGCTTATCAATGCACTATGCAAATATTCACGATTACTATCATTTCTCTAAATATACGAGTATAATAGCATTTTGATAAAATAATTTACAATAAATCACCCTTCGGCAAGAATCTGCAACTGCTACGTGTTTCAATAATTTGATTCTTCTAAAGATCTATCGATCGGCGCACGAGCGGCTGAAATTGCTATCAACTAACAGCTGTTGTCCATTCTAACCTCACTAACTCAAACAAAGCGAAAAGTCAGATTTCTATGGTAGAATCACAGAATTAGATTGTTTAATCGTGTCACTTTGCTAGAAGTGCAAACTGATTCAAAATAATGGCACATGCAGGAACTTACTAAGTGGGCAAAAAGAAATTTTTAATACCTTACAGAGATAGGAAAAATAGTCGTGCGTCGCTTGTGGATTGCTGTGAATTCCTTCAAGATACTCCGATCGCCACGACTCCTTCAGATTCGAAGAATTCAGATCATTGCGCAAAAGTTTTCTCAATAATGTTGGGCCCTCCGATCATTATTAAAAAAGTTAGCAGGCGCATGAAAAAACGTTCACAAACTTCTCTGTAGAACTTGACATCGTCTATGTCTCCTTGCTCTGTGATCCGGTTGATAACAGTCACTGAAACCTCGCACAATTTGGCGTGTTTAATGTTGAACTGCCTGCTCATAGTTCGATTGCTATGGTACTTAGTCAGGAGATTGTGCCATTTCATTTACGTTACATGATCCAATGTTTCCCTTCTAGTCAAACGGAAGAAAAGACGACCAGTCTAATTCTGTGGGTAGAATCATACATCACAAACATGAATCATGTGTTGTCAAGCATAGTAGGTCCCTATGACATTATGTCTCCCAATTGAAATCATGTAAATAAAGAAACTGACAATAATACGCATTAATGTCTGATTAACACCCAACATGCACACTATGAACCGAACCCGGTAACTATGACGCTCTCATTACTTAATATATGAAGATTTGCTTATTATGAAGATTGCAGCGTCAATTCGCTTGGGCATAGAATGGAAAGATGTCCTCAGAAAAATACGATTACATAGCTTGTGCGTTATAATCGCAAAAACCTGATGAAACCTGAATCCCCATGACAGCAGACGAAAGCAGGATTTAAGACACTGTAGGATGTGATATCTCAGTTTGATCATACAACAGTCAGTATAGAGATGCGGACTCGCATCATGTGAATATACTACATACATTGGCTAACAATGAAAATTAATGGCAATACACGTTTTCCACGCACACTTATTTCCATTATTTCCCACCTTCCCTGGTCAAAACTAGTGTTCCCATAAAATTGCCAAACCTATTTACGTCTCCATTCTGCAACTATGTCGTCAACGTCTTAGCCTCGTGGTTGATAGCGATGTTAAAGATTTAAGCCAAATCAGAAGTAATGCTTCCATGAAGTATCATGTTTTACGGAAATCGTAAGTATGACAAAACTTTAGCCATTACAAGGACTTATTGTCGAGTGGCTGCATTTTAGTAATATAACCGGTGCACATTCATAAACAAACTAACTGTTATTTGTACCAAGATCTTCCAAACATGAAACTTTGAAATTTCATATTTCAACGTGATCATGCCAATAAATTCCTAAGTTCTCTCGAAAACCTTGCTTTTATTTTTGCTACGAAACGTGTTGAGAAAACTACCTCAATTTATCTCTATTTATTTACTTAGTTTCCATTGAAAGTATTTCTCACTGGCTAGATCCCTTTCTAAACATAAACGTCAGACAAAAGAATACAGAAACACAAAGTATGCAGAAAATTGTTGACAACGCTATTTTGACAATTTCAAATAACTTTAATTTTTCAATAATTTTACCACTAGAACAGCCAAACTATATTTATACCTAGAACAGCCAAGTAGTCAAATTTGACTACCTATGGATATTTTTAGTCTATGTCTCAATGTACTTATGCAATGACATATATGGTAAGTGCCCTCACTTTATTTGTTTGAATTTTGTCTTATTAAGTGTAAGATTATTACATTGAAATAATCTAGGTCAAAGCCTACACAGCACTTATGTCATAAATATCCTTATATTCATCGACATCGAAGCGTCCCAAGCAGGATCTTTTGATCGTACGTATAATGTAAGCCTGTTGAAAAATTGAATTGATATAGCTACCAGTACCTAGAAGATTTTACTTCGACCACAAACTCATGCAAAATATTCTCATGTACAAGTGCTACTACTATTGACTATCTCATTAGGCCACTAGTGCCCTATATTACTAAAAATCAAAACGAAGATGCCACCATATCAGCTTATATACTAATTTTCAAATTCATAACTACATCATTTTATGCATTTTTCACATGAGCTGAAAGATACTTTGACTACTTGATCTGCACAATGAGATCCACAGATTTTCACACCACAATTGCGACAAGAAGCACTTGCCTTGTTCCTGCAGGCTACAGTCTCACATTTCCTTCGCTTCGTTGGAGGTTCGATAGAGCTGCTGATGTTTGATGGCAAAGAATCTTTGTCATGTACTTTCGTTAGCTCCTCTATCAGCGAAAGTAAGTACTCTTTACGGTTCGATCCAGTCACTATATTATCAGTCACTATATTAGTCAGTATATTATCCATCCATTCAATGCAGCAATATCAAGTAAATTCTGCCACACTGCGACAGGCCACCTTCGGGTGGCAGAGCGGCAACTCATCATCCTCAACATGGAATCGACGCCACATTTTTCCGTATTATAGAATTTCACTACATTGGGCTTCGATTTGACACCTGGATCAATAGTTGGATTGGAGTGCATACTCGAAAGCAAGTAAACACTCTTGGACTTCTTGCATTGGTATTTCAATACCATTGTATATTCCTTAGAGTTGTACATAAAAGAGGTTTCATGCAGATTCAAATTCTGTTTCGTTAAGTTCACAGGCAATCCTTTTGAATTGGCCCGCACTTTTCCAACCAAAGAAGTATTTTTTTCTATGAGTTCGTAAGCCAATTGCGTGTTGGTAAAGAAATTATCAGTTGTTATGTTATATGCTTTGTTGTACAAGTGCTGCACAAGGGTGTGTACAACATAGTTGCTCAATCGTTGATTCCCTTGTGCATCTTTCTCATAGGCACCCAAGTAAGGCAATATGTTACAAACATACTTTGAGGCATTGTCAACAAGAAACCAATTCTTTAGACCGAATTTGTCCGGTTTATCAGGCATGTATACGATAAATCTACATCTCGTTTTCAGTGGCATGAGCTGTTCGTCGACGCACAAAGAATAGTGAGGAACGTACATCCGTCTGTTATTCTCAGCAACAGAATCATAAACAAATCGGATATGAGCGAAAGGATCCTCTCCTCCAATCGAAAGCTGCGAGTTTGCTTTTCATCAAATCTCAGATGACGTTTTATCTCAACAAAACGATTTCTCGACATAACGTCTGAAAATATTTGAATGCCAAATTTATTGGACCAAAGAAGATCAACGGAATGATTTTTGCCGTAATATTCTCTGCAGTACTGCAGGCCAACGAATTTCTCAAACTCATCCAGAGTAAAATTGTTCAGCTCACTCTTCTTTTGCGCGTGAGAGTTGGTACAATGATAAACATGCCTCAAGATGGTCTCATCGATAACTAGGCGCCAAGCATCAAGCTTTGAAGTCATTTTGTTTCTAACATAGTGACTTGGTCCAGATGCCTCTTTGAACACATTGTGAGCACTTACTCGTCGTTGATCATTAGACGAACCAATTTGAAGATGTTTCCAGTTCGAATAGTCATTCAAAGATAATGAAGTCGTATCACTTCTGGACACACATGAAGAGTTTGCAGGTCCATCACCTCCAGCATTACATCTCACACGAAGTGGAGCTGGAATATCCTCGTCCTCACTAGAGTCACTGGAGTTGCTAGCAGCACACAATTCCTCGGATGCGTCGTCATCACTGGATAAACCATCATCTGAGGAAAGCAGTTCTAAAGCAGCAGTAGCTTGAAGCGCAGCAGTTCGTTGAGGTCGAGACATGGCAAGAATGAAATGAAATTTAGTTCATGGCGTTATCATCGCTTTCAAATCGTTTTACTTTTGAAATTGACGTCGGTGCAACAGATATCTATGAAAATATTGTTGCAACAGATACTTGTCATGATGCAGCTATACAGCAAATTCATCATAGAAAGTGAACAGTCGGTGACGTCCATAGAAGTGGATAATAGTACACTTTCTATGGTATTGTTAATTTCTATGGTGACGTCGGTGCAACAGATATCTATGAACATATTGTTACAACAGATAATTTGTCATGATGCAGCTATACACCAAGTTCATCATAGAAAGTGAACAGTCGTAATGAATTTAGCGTTTTGATGAAATTTTGAAAGCACGCACCCGGTAGTCAAATATAACTACATGGCTGTTTTATGTATAAAAAATTTTAAGAGAATGTTAATACTATTCACCATAGACATATAGTCAAATCATCTTACCTACACTACAAGCTAGACAAAATAGACGAAGTCATGGAACATCAACTTCAAATGGGAATTAGTAAAAAAACCAGACTGGTGCGAATAGGTCAAAATTGACTACTTGGCTGTTCTAGTGTTAAAAATAGATATATAAGTTCTGCATAAACTGATCGAAATTCTTCGTACTTCTATATTCCGAAGCTCACGAACATTTTGATGAAACAAAACAGCAACATATTCATGAAATGTTTTCGGTGATCGATTTTCTGTGATTCAAACCTCGCCACACATATGCTTCAACATTTTTGAATGCTTTATGTGGTTATTAACTTTGAATTTTAACTAATCATGAATAGGTGAATGTCCGATTGAAAAACTTCATTTTCATAATTTTCATGACGAAAGAAGAAATTAACTTTGCATGCATTAGAACTTACTTCTGAATTTCTTCCTATTTCATGGAATGGCCCGGCTCCTGCACCAATGCACAAATTGTTATTGCCATCGATAGCTTCCGCAATGTCGTGGAGATCGAATTTCTACAACACAAACATGCAATTTGTTGATAACATTTGGGATTATGATTATCTTATACATACATTGAACACATGAATAAGCATGTGCATGTATGGCTGCAAATAAATAGTCTTAACCCTATTTCACTGATGCGATCGCGGAGATAAATTCGCTTGTGTGTGGGTTGGTCTAGAGCGGACATAATCCTATCCCAGCTATAATATGCAATGGCAGCAAGCGATAGAAATTGACATAGACATTCGTCTCTCTTTGGCTTACCTGATTGGCCAAGCGCGCGCACTGCAGAAGTAGCTCTTATCAGAGAACCCGCAGAGAATCCAAACACGTAGACAAAGAAATCTCTGTGCGTGCGATTTTGCTTTGATAACCCGGGGTCCCTGATTTTGATGGTCCCGTGGTTCAAGCGATCCTTAAATTGCTACGCAACAACAGCCGTATCTTCGTTCCAATTGAATCAGTTCTTGCCAGCTCGGCCATCTTGTTGCCATTGACAACCGTCTAAAATTTGAATTCCGCTTTTTCAAAAAAAATTGATTTTTGAATATCTGCTAGAAATTGATGGTAGATGGCTTTGTTAAGCTATTTGTCTTAATCAGCTAGCTGCACATCTAAACAAGCACACGCATCAAAAAAATATTGTGATGCATGACAATCTGTCCATTTTTACTTGGGATCTACAATTTGTAGCATAAAACTGACATTATTACGAATCATTCATTAGTAGTGCTTCAATAATATTGCTATATAAATAAGCTGCGGATGTGTGTGCACTAAAAACCGGTGAAATATGCAGCAAAAAATGAAAAATGTGCAAATATAAGCATTTATTTTATAATCCATTTATCGAAACAAGGTATCAGACGTTTGCTAACAGACGAACGGAGTTTTAATTCATGTATTATCGCAAGCTGTGTTCACGAAAGGTTTGTCTGTATTTGAATGACATTCTTATACTGTGAGAATGAGCGTTTAACATTCACTGTAGTTAGTGGAGCACATTTGTAAGCTACGACAGCTGCAGGCTGCAATTTTGGAGCATCACAGAATGCCAAATCTAGTGTAGATCATGTTGAGTCAAGAATAATCACGGTTGGAGGTAGATGCAGCAGACCTTTGTTGCGTTTAACTATTTGAGTCACTTTCTGTTGTAGCCCTAGCTGCGCCATCTATTTGAGGCCGACTTTGTATCATTTGACAGAATATATTCCAGTTTTCCAAAACACTAGGATTGCGAACTTCAAGAGTTTGAATAACTTTGATGATATTCAAGTAATTGGATTAACACAAGACCATATATGCCTCAAATCTGTGATACAGAAACCCCCCGAATGCTAGCTATTGAAGCTAATCGACTCGGATCATCGGCTTGTTCATTATTGTCCTATAACATAAGTTAGGGTCTTCCTTATCGATCGTGTGATCGCAACTGTTGCAAGGGCAACTTTATCTCTCTCCATATCAAGCGGAATCGCTGAATTGTAGAATCCACTAGATGCTCAAATACTAATCTGCATGCGCATTTATATGCATTTGCTCAATAAATATGCATTTTTATAAGCATTTACATCTATTAATGCATTTATATGCACTTGTCCGACCATGAATACAACAATTACATAGATGCATTCACAGATGAACTGCGTCAGTAGTTTGTAAGTAATTTAGGCCTAAATTGATTAAAATACTTAATTTTTTGAGAAGCTGGCAAAAATCCTCAATTTTCAAAACATGCTTATACAATATAGGTCATATTTTTGAGGCTCCACTGGGCCAAAATTTGATAAAATAAGAGCTGGTTAACAGAAAGGCATAAAAAGTAAAAGTCACAAAAATCAGATTCCTGTCTTTTCAGCAGTGCCGGAAAATGCATAAGGGCTTCAGGGGCCTATTTCATAAAATAAATCAGTGTTTTTTCAGTGTAGAAAATTTTCTGAGTTTCAATAGAATAAATATAAACCACTGATTTCAAGCAGTCGAAATAGACAGTGTTTCATAAACCAAGGAAGAAGCAGCGATTTAAATCAGTCTTTCACTGCTTGAAATCAGTATTTTCAGCAGTTTGGAGAGGAACTGCATTTTACAAAGTATCAGTAGAGCGTGAAATTTGAAAATATAGACATTCAGTGATAGAAATGCAAAAATTGGTTAATACATTATTTAGGAAATGGAATCAATGAGACAGTTATGGAAATTCAAAATATCAGAGAAACTATTGCAGACACAATTCAAAAATAGTGAAATGACCTTTGATTTTCAATTGTACTGTGTCAGTAATCAGTTATTTGTCCGAATCATAGAGTAAGCCTAGGCATACAAGTTCATAGGCTCCAAGGCATGAAGTTCCGCTTCAACAGTAATCATAATTAGAAAATTCACAGCAGTGAACTGCGGCCGCACTTGAAGTTCTGAAAATTTTAAACAATTCGTTCTGAATTGATGAATTTTTGAAGGAAGTTGTCTTTCACCTTTTACATGAGGGACAGGATTCAAATGAAATTAGAGCGATGATGATAGATGCATCCTGCAAGATTTTACAGCAATCCTTCCGCGACGGAAAACATTTGCTCCTTCAACACAAGTTTAATAGTCTCCTTCAGGAGATCACTAATCCAATTAAAACAGTATGTGAGTCAGGTGCCTCACGCACCAGACCGGGCTAGGGTTTGATTATGGACAGAAGGGAACTGGTCGTGTCTGAATATTCTCGATGAAAAAAGCCTGAGGCTTGAAAATACAGACCCATTTACAAGTCTAAGCAATGAGCACAGTCGTCCATCAATTTTTTTATTGCAATCTGACCATTCCAAGTAATATTTCTCCCGACATAAGTATATCAAACAGAGATTAAAACATGTCTTAAACGAAGATTAGAGTAAAGAACGTGTGTTTGATCTCACGGTAAACAAAGCAGAAACATATTGTACACTTGCTCACACGAAATGATTCCGCCGCGGGCGCCATAGCAACAGTTCAGAAAGGTTTCTATAAATGAATGTCAAATATATCTATGGAAACATATCTAATGAAATTCACACTTGAATTGACTAAGAATAGAAGCGTGAATGTCTTAGCATGTGCTACTGAGTACAGTGGCGTAGGCAAGGGGGGACAAGGGGGACATGTCCCCCCGAAATGAAATCTGAGCGGGGGACAATCTTTGTGTTTTATACGGGGTATAAACTTCATTCTATGTCGAATTATTAATTAATTTATTAATGTGAGAATCTGCAATCCTACAGTAGCGCGTTTCGTTAATTTTCGCATGTCCCCTGTTGCGCAACCACCGCGAGAGATGTTCATTTCTGTAAGTCAGGTAGTCGGTCAGGCACCGATACTAGTTGTACTGTCACAGACGTCTCGATATGGCTTGTACCCAGGGCTTGACATGATTTTGAGACACCCACAAGTGGAGGCCATTCATGACTGGGCATATAAACGCCTGTTCTATTTCGCTTTTGCTTCCAATTACACATGTGTCGAATGATGAGCCACTTATACTAAATCAATATTGTTAGAGCTTAGACTTCATTCTACGCTTGTGGCTGTCATCGATAAACCTGTATATACTGTATGATTTTATGTTAATCGTGTATCATGAATGATCAATAAAAGACAAAATCAGATCATAATCAAATCAGATATGAATGAATATTAGGGCTTCTTCTGATTTACGAAATTATTAAGTATAGGCTTACATTAATTAAACCACATATTGCCCACCCCGAAAAGGAAATCCTGGCTACGCGACTGACTGAGTACAGAAGTTATATCATAAAAGCAGGAGAAGTAGTCATACAATGACTTTATGTAGATTGGGTTGGTATCGCCATAGAAAGAATTCAATCATCAATGTATCATTACAGCTTAATGCAATCATTGTGAAGAGAAATTTAATTACTGGAAGATGTGAAAATGAAACAAAACTATTTACCTACCCCCACGTTCAATGAGTGTGAGTATGTGACTGTGCGGTCATGAATGTTATAAAAACTTCTATTGTTATTGACTTATTTACAATCACTTTCATCTTCATAAGAGGTTGCCACTTCATCCGATTCAATGAAACAAAGCAAACAGATGTTCGTGATACAGTTGCTAAGCGGGTGATTGTTCTATTTTTGGTAAAGACGACACCCGCCTAGATGACCATCAAATACAGACAATCATCCAACTGAGTTTTCTTTATATATTCTGAAAATATTTCCTTTATATATTTCTGACAAACATGAAATTAAGCACACATCCACCACTTATAAAGCCGATTATTTATAAGTCTGAAATTCTTTTATTGCTTCTTGGAGCATAAGGAAAGCAAATAACATACTTTTGATCTCCGTTTTTGATACTTTTGATACATGCATTTATCTCCCCAGATAGTTTCTAACTACGATGAGTGCGTGTTTATTGTTCCTAATCAGACTTGATTGTTTCTGAATGAGCAAACACTGTAGAACTGACCTATTCAAATAATCCTAATTCCTACTTTCGATTTGATCACAGGTTAGACGCAGTCACTTATGATGATAGACCTGGGACCAACAAACTGACGAATATACAATTCTTTTTTTCGCCGCCACGAAGTCAGGTGTGCTTGCAAACTCAAGACATTCGAGTATACGCAAGAATTTGAGCGCTTTCGTTTAGAAGCCTTCTACGCAATTGAGACAGACAGATGATATCCTAACCTAAGCGGTAGGTGTTTAGTAAAGTCCATTCAATAAATGATGACATATTCGCTATCTGACAGACATTTTCCTTCTCCTGTCCAGATTATTTGATTATCTCAGTAACGATAGTAACTGACCAAACCTAAGATAACGAGAGAGATCTATATTGTGGTTGATTTTCATTATGCGCCTCCTGCTTTAAGCCATCATATTTTCTGCGAAATTGCCTCTCATGCTTGCACAACTAAATAAATTTTGAATGATTGGTCTGTAATCTCTGTTTTTGGCTTTTAGATTCATTTTTCTGAACCGGAGACTTCAACGTCTAGGTCTAGGTCTCTCATGCTTTCATTTGATGAATTGGAATGGCAATTTTCGATCAGTCCGCAGTCAACCTTCAGCTACTGCTTCTGCTCAGACAATATCCCTGCAAAATGGCTGTACTGAAAAAACCTGATTTTTCAGAAGGCATGCAAGCATAGCACAACCTTGTAAAGTTGTGACCATAAGAATAGGGTGATTTTCATGCTGGCCCATTGGTGGACGTGTGCCGTCCCGGTCACGATTCTGAATGCAAGAAAAGGATTGTGACACATGTTATGATTTATCAAACCAAATTTGTCACAGTTGGGCTGCGCCAGTTGGCTGCGCTCAATTATTAACCACTAAGCTGCTGAACAGCATATCGGATTGACAGCTGGCACGGTTAAGACAGACAGGTCGCCGAAAGCCACGCATAATAGACAATCGACATGACAACCAAGTGCATATTTTACGCGAATATCCTACATTTTCAATTAGAAGACGTAACATTAATAAGAAAGATAAACAGATGCACAGAGCAAGTATTTTCTTGCATATCCTGCATCATCCATTCTATTTTCCTCTCGTCTTTCATTGAGCGAATCAAAATGAAAATAATCGACAATTAGATGATATAATATATCTGATTCACTGAGGTACAAAATGGCATAAAAGATAAATTTGATACAAAAATATGCTATCGTAAAATTTCAGTTTATCATCATTCATCATACACACAAATCTACACAGCAGAGCCTGGTATATATAGACACCACTGTTAAACCGGTAAGTCATCTAAATATACAAAACAGCTGTACACGAAGGCAGACTACGAGTCTATGAGCGTAATTACATTTTGTACGGAAAGGCAACATAGACTTTGACTTGAGGAACTTAAGCTTCAAATTCCAGCCCTTTCGCTTCCCATGAACACTGGCACGGTATATACACGATTACCGTTCAAGCGACAAGTCCACTAATGCACCAAATAACTCTAAATATAAACACATTGAAGCTAAGTATAAAGAAGCAGGTAATCAACAGCTTGACACTCAAAAGAAGTGACGAAGACAAATAATGAAGTCACATTTAAAATCAATACAATTTTATACATAAATTTCAGAGAAGTACATAACTTTTCATATGCATCACAAGCTAATGAAATTTTGCTGAAACTTTGCGATTCATTGGCAAAGCGTTTCGAAGATTGACGATTGTATTCGCAATATCAGCGACTTCAGAACGCGTTCGCTTTAAGAAAACAAATTGACAGGGTGCAATATAGTAATGCAGTTTATTTGAAAATAATTTGCCATTCAAATGAAGCTTTATTTGGTTCCTCTAACTGCACTTCTCTATGATTTCACACTGCGCTTCAATAATTTTTCGGTACTACGATTCCTTAAATATTTTACCGCTTATATTCATAAATCAATTATCTCAAAATCGTGTCTTCCTTTTCAAACATTACTTTGCATTTAATGAAGTAAATAGAGATCAGAAAATCCATACTTGCATTGTATTGAACGAATGATCAAATATTTCGACGGGGGCCGAATTTTATGGTTCAGGATAGGACCAGACCCGTTATAACAGCGGTGAAGTTACACTCTGACAGAAAGCTTCTCAGTCATTCTCTCTTGCTAATATATGACTTCTTCTGCACAATTATTTCCCGGTAGAAGCGATTAACTTTGGGAAATAATGATTCCTCCAGATAAAAAAGCCTCAACAATGAACTTGTACAGCTAAATTAGTGTTTTATGAGATATTATCGGCTGCTTCAACGTCATCAAAACTCTGTACTTATGGGTTATCTCCCTTCACGTTTTCAAATTTATTTTAAATCCGTAGAAATACAATTTTCGTCACAGAACTTTAGGTACACGCAAGTGAGGATATTTTCTACCCGCACACCAAAATGTGTGCAAATTGGATGAGTGCCTTTTGTATTAGAGGCGATAACTTGAAGTGCAGTGATGTCTGCAGCTTCTTCTGACCTCATCGTCTGAGCAGAAAGCACCCATAAGTTCCCACGGGTGTGTATTGTTCTCTCTCTCTCTCTCTTCGTCTCATCCACTGCTATTTGAAATCTTCCCACGACCATAACTTTGCCACACCCAGTGGCGTATCCAGAAATTCCTCCAACGGGAGTCCATGGATGATATTCATTCGTAACTGTGGCCTATTATGCAATATCAAATTATTGCTGACTTGCTTTACTGATGAAGTGAATTGAAATAATTTGATTTATCCTATGCCAACTTATCTGATATATTTATGCTATACTGATATTATCTTCCGTAGTCAAATATTGTGCAAAAATTAAAAAACAGCTCTGCCAAAACTTCTAAAATTTTGGTAGTTCTAAACAAGTCCAAATCATGATTTAAATCTGCAGGTTACAAATGAAACAGAAATGGGCTTGGTATTCAGGAATGTCCGGTATAGAACCTGTGCCTACAAAAAAAGAAGATCGTCGTCTACTCCACATGGCCAAGTTATCCAACAATTGGTTGCGATTGATCTGAATGTCTTCTGTTTATATAAAGATGGGCTAATCCATTTAATCGATCTTCTCCAATGCTCGAACGCAAATAATTTTTGAGATGCTTTGGAGAAACGAAAGATCGTTCTCCTGTAGAGTTCGTAACTGGGATTGTTGCAAAATCCTACGACTATTTCCCAAGGAGGGGGATGGCTCGATGTCCTCCCTCCTAAATACACTACTGGTCACATCTATTTTGAAGTGATGACCAGGCCACATCCCTCACACTAACATTTTCAACTTAGAAAAAAGGTGTGGAAAAGTGGTGGTCGTAGGAAGATTTCCAGTAACAGTGGATGAGACTAAGAGGGAAAGAGAACAACGCACACCCGAGTAACAACAGCGTGTCAAACAGACGAAATCAGATCAGGCTGTTGACATCGCTATTTTTCACGTTGTCGTCTCTAATGCAAAAAGTACTTGTTTCATCTGCATAAACTTTTATGTGTGGGTAGAAAATATACTTAAGTACGTCTGCTTGAAGTTTGGTGATTCACTTTTGCAGATTTTGGACAAATTTGAAAACGGGGGGTAACCCAAAAGAATCAAAATTATTTACAAATCCTGAGCTCTGTATTCCATATTCATTCGGCGATGAAATTTCACCAAGTTGGACACTATTGTCTGTCAGACTATTTTCGATGCTGCGTCACGACGAGATGGCCGACTAAACTGCGTTAGGTAATTAGGATCGACTTCTTCTTCTCCATTTCCATCAATTTGAGATTTTGACTTGACCATCTGATCCTCTATTTCTCTTACTTTCTTGCAGTAGAAGAAGGAAATAAACAAGTCGATGAAAAATTCTACAATTTCAAAGAATGTCAATATCGAGAACCCCAGCCACAAGCCAGTTATACCACCAAGATCACCAATGAATGAAATCGGAGGATAACTGCTTTCTGTAAGAATATATTCAATTTCCAAACTCTGAAAGAAAATGCTAATTTTGACAAAGTTTCTGAGGATAAAAGTTCTCATCTCAACCTGTGTTTTGTTTTCAAGATTTTTTATAATTGACCTATCGGGATGAGTCCGAACACTTTCTATCAAAGTTGAGAATGCCTGTTCTGCGGGCCATGCAGATACGGATGGAGTGGCTTCATATCTGACGACAATGCATTCCTCGTTCTTGCAAGTGGTTCTTTTGCAATAGCTTGATGAATTCTTAGCGACTCTTTGAACGCATTGCGCATCGGCTGAATTAATTCCAACATTACAAGCTCTGCCTGCGGTCACTTTATTCACATTTTTATATGGTGGTCCTGATGTCAGTCCGTTATGGTACGTGTTGCAACTACACTGATCGATTACCAACAACTGTTCGCAAACTTCTAGACAAACTTGGGTAGACGGTGAGGTTTGCGGCAGCTGATCAATCATATGGTTCAATGATGAATTTTGTGCAGCTGTAAAGTTAACACAAGTACCATGCGGCGTTGTAGCGCGCTCATTAATAACAGTTCTGAGGCCAAAAGAAGTAAAAAATCCAGGAGAAACTTCATATCCAGTACTTTCTGGTAAAGGAGGGACATTTTGGTTTTCGATAAGCACTTTATAACCAGCATTTGTAATTACTTTGGGAATATAATCACTCTGATCAACATATAAAGTCAAGTCAAGGGCGTATTCAGATCCAGTCTTTGTTACTTGTCTCAGCGTTTTATTTATAGCGCTGTTGAACGTGAAGCAATTCCCATACCGAGTGGTCCTAAAAGTTACAAAATCATCTGGAACACAATTCTTGCCGCTGAATGAACAGTCGATGAGTATATTGCTTATTTGGTATGAAAGATTAGATGCCACGTCATTAGAAACTGATGAAAAAGCCTTAAATACTTCTGAGGCTGTTAAAGCATCTTCGCGAGTGCTTGTTTGGTTTATGCTATTCCAAGAAATTCCTGAAGAAGATGAGGTGGAGAAGGCAGCTGGACCAGTACTTTGGTTGCCGATAGTAGATATCAAATTTTGAACATAAGGATTGGATCTATACTTGAGAAGTTGATTGTATTTGATAGGATTCAAGTTGCAAATTGTCACCGCTGGAAAATTCATCGGACTAGCATAAACGTAAGACACACTGGTAGAGACAGGGAAAGCAATCAGCTTTTCCACAGCTTGTACGAGTTGCCAAAGTGTGAGGCCTGTCATTGACAATGTAAGCAAAATCCAGCAAACGCGACGAACCCAATTTTTCGACACTGCAATATTTGGGACACCATGCATTCCCGTTAGATTAGCGAAACGGTAACAGGCCCCTTGTGGAGTAGGCAGTTCATCCGTTTCAATGTCATCCATGATACCAGATCGCAGGAGAGATCTACAAAGTGCTGAAGTCACTTTGTGAAAGTAAATGACCGCACAAAACTATCGGAAATTCTGAAAAAGCGCAAGCAAATGATCTAGGAAGGTGATTGGAGAAGGCAACTATTGCAATTGTTTGTATTAGAAACGAGAAACATTCCTAGTCGCGTATGGTATCGGGACAATCTTATTTCTCACCAACGCGCAGGTCGGACAAGGACATAATGCATTAAATAGCGTAATCATCGTTCCATGAACGATAACTGACATTGTCCAAGAAAGAGTAATGAGCGATACAATGACGTAGAAACATCGTTAATAATGGATAGCTCAGTCATGATGCTAAAGATGACACCGTCATTGTTTTAAGAACGCTGTAAAACTCTCTTTTTTCATCTTGTCCGCAGTAACAATCCTTTAATTACACAATGTGATCAAAACAACCATAATCTGACACCAATTCCTGAACTTCAAGGCTGTCTCTATTCACACCATAACCGGTGAGTAGAAGAATTGCGAAAGTAAATGACAAAAAATATCTCAAAATAGATAATTCTTTCCAATGATGACAATGAAGAAAACAAAATGACAAAATGTTCCTCGATGGCTTACAAAACAGTGTTGCAGCTGACGCCCACAGTTTTCACATTCATCAAATTATTCACTGACCTCTGCCTGCATTGTCTCGCGAGTCTGGTCAATATCATTATGTCAGTGACTCAACTCAGAGCACACTGCAGAAAACGCATGATATACACACGGGGATACAGCAATGATCAGGCTTGCCGTGGGAGCGGATAGCAATTTCAGTTATAGGAATTCCCATAAAAATGTAAGAAGCTCGTAGTAGTTACAGTTTTGTTGTACGTTCTTCATAGATATGATGATAATGAGTTTTCTTTTCTAAATAAAATTATACGATGAAATGATTGGCACGTGTGCGTTCACATTGTTTTCACCTTTACTAATACGTTACTGCAATAGAGGCATTAATTATCCTAATAAGATCGAGTTATCCACTCATCAGTTGGCAGGAATATTTCATGCAGGAAAGTAGTATGCCCATCATGTATATATTAAGTTTATGCATCGTTGAGTCTTTTAAACTATTTTAGTAAAACACTATTGTAGTTCAGAACAAGCACCCCTGAGGACATATTCTGACATCTAATAAAGAAGCTAGATTAATTAAATATATTCGAAATGCAAGCTTACAGGGTAGTCTGATATCATGGATTGTAGACTTATCTGTAGATCCCTTTACTCTTGCATGATCTGGTGATATGCGAAACGACCTGTGGGTAGTAAGTTACAATAGATGTTCTAAGGCATCTGTTACAGGACTATCATGCATGTAGACGGTACGCCTGCGATGGATTAGAATGTTAACTAACCTAGCTAAGAGGTCTCAGACGGCCGAACTTATCAAAGAGGGATTTAGCTTTTGGGAATTGTTATGGGAAATAAATGCAAATTTTTTAAAATCCTATTGGCATGGGATATCCCATGGGAATTATTATTGGAATCCTATGAGAATGGGATGCTATTGAACAAAGAAATTCCCACGCAAACGTGGCAATGATTGATCTTCATGCGCTTTTGGCCACCCCTTTGCCAATGAGCTAACTTTTCGCAGTCTGTCTTCTCTATGACAAGCAAATCTTCGCATCATGGTGATTACAGTTTGATGATACGTTGACTGAGTTAGCGATAATAGAAATCAGACCTACCAACAGCCGTCTATTCGTCTGACTGTCACGCACTTAGAAATATCGCACTACTGTCAATTTTCATGCTTATCGACAACAATCAATGGTTTGTCAAATTTCCAGAGTTGCCATCGGATTGAGGATTCCAAATGATGTGGTATGGGAATGCTTTGGTGATGCAATGGATTTTCATTTTGAGTGGAATCTCTATGCGTCACCTGTGAAATACCAGTAAAAGTACATAAAAGTGCTATATCATTGTCATAGAAGAAATTTAAGTATTGTAGATATCTACATCACACGTAGACTTCACTATAATCAGCTGGACTCTGCTGCGCCATAAGGTACTGATGATGGATTATCATTGTAATATTCAAAGTATAAAGCAGTGTTTTCAATTATCTGGGAAAAACTAGTTTTACCAGGGCAGATGTGAAAACCTGGTAAATACCGGGAAAATGGGAAATAGTGGCGACATTAGGCTGTGTAAAAATCTTGTCAATATTCATTGATAGCCGGTGCATTCATATGATACAGGTACGTATCTCTATACTAGCTGTTGTATCATACAAATGAGACATCGCATCCTAACTTATACTGCTTCTGTCAACGGTTGTAAGAGACTTATTGTAGATACATATGATTTCGTCAGCTTTATGTGACTGATGTGCAAGGCATGTGACCATGGTTTTCTTGATGAAACTTATCATTTTAATTATCGTAGTCTTATCTGTTGTCGTCAGTGGAATACACCGAATAATTTTAGAATAGATGTTTTGTAAAAATTAAGTAAGTCAATTTTGAAAAAATTATAATTAATAGAGAAATACTAGGTTATTAATGATAAGTTAGATAAAAATATTGACAATGTCAACAAATTTTTCTGTAACACAAGAACAGACGAAGCAATGATTTAATGTATTGACTGTTTTAATAATCCCTTAAAAATCTCTTTCATTTTAAAATGCTCCTATTCCTTCAGCTTCACCATAAGCCAATAAAGATCGGTAATCACTCCATGCAGCTTGACGAGAGTGGCTGTGCAGCTTCGCATTTGTGAAATTGTTTATTTCTTGCAAAAAATGGGAATAATGTGAAATTTCGAGAATTTATATTCAGCTGACTAATTTATCTATTTTTCATTATCATTTTTAAAACTAATATATTCCTTTCCTTCAAAACGAGCTAACCTTTTAGCTAGAATTTGAACGTGAAATCAATATTGTCATGAAATCGGCATGCATTCACCAAACGTGATTTCGCAGGACTAAGTTTGAGAAAAGGAAACCATACAAATCGAGAATTATCGAGCAACGATTAATAGGGAAGATCAGCGACTTATGAATGGCATTACCCCCAAACTCTTCGCACTAGTAGGCACATTCCAAGTCTGTCTTGGACCCTGATGACTCGGGTCTTTTCAGGAGCAGCAGTTGCTGTTTCACATAATCATGTTGTGTACACATGTGTGACCACCGCCCGGCCCCGCCCGCGAAGTTTGAAGACCGGCCGGCCGGTTAATTTAATTAGGACACATGTCGACCGCTGACGACATTCAGTATAGAATAAATAGCTCAGTTAATCATTACAACATTAAGATCATGTAAATGTCACACAATTTGAGAGTATCTACAAGTATGTTTGATGAAATTGTAAAATTATTCCAGATCTTGAATAATTTCACTACATGGGATAGTTTGTATAACACGTGAAGCTTGGAGTTGCAATAGATAATGGATGTCAAAGCAACCTGAGGCTAGTAATAGAACATTTCTCAGTGGATCGTGGATAATAAGATAAGTTAACGGCACGCGATAAATTTTAGTTGACGTAGGTACAACAACACTCACTGAAATGAAAAATTGATGACAAGTTTGGCGAGCTCATTGTTCCAGACACGTCAACTCGCGGTCATCAATGTAAACACAAAAGATCTGAAATTGAACTGTAGTGGCGAGAGTTCGCAATCGACGTCATAAATCACTGGAATTCCCTCACAAGTGAAGAATTAAATCTCACTTCAGCGAGTCACTTTAAATCAAGTTTGCACGTCGAAGACAAAACATTTCGCAACATCAGCATTCAGTCAGTGATCAAATTGCTCATCACAGAACGTTGGTCGTTAGAGAAACTTTCATTATATTAGAATTTTTTGACCAATTGAAGCTTTCTTGTGGAGGCGAGATACAGATATAAGAATTTATATTACTGTAACAATGTTATTATCATATCAATGCCCGCTTGGGTCACTATCTTGATCATCTGTTTTCAATTTTCTTGTGATTGACTGACTTTGAAAATGTAGTTAGCACTATCATAAATTATATAGTAAGCCTACAAATCATTAGATTAGTAAATAGGTCATTACGCGTATTGCTGTTCATCGCACAAAACATGTTATCAAAGAGCGAATAATTCCATCATGTAATGTTGCATTGTAATTTGTAATAGGCAACTCTTTGCCTATACGGAGTACCAGCAGGCTTAAGACTATGTGGAAATTCAATAATGTCTCATGACATAAGTTGGCTATATGTCTGAAGATCAAAGCTCAAACCAACCGGTACAGAGACGCCAGCCATCGTCTCATCACCGAACGGCACGTTCTGACCGGCCAGTCACAGTCACGGCCGTGAACGCCAAAAACCCGACCGGTTCCAACCCTAGGACCACACACCCAATCTTCTTCATAACGAGCGAAAACTCATACCCCAGATATCATGCGATAAAATGCGTGAGAAAGGATTGTACTGATTCTAGCAAAATAATGGTCTGATTCTAGATTCTAGTCGGCAAAGTAAATAGCATTCAATGAAAGAGGTAAAAGTGAGCTAAAAGAAAACCATCATCCCAGACTTGAACGGGCTGATGAAATAGTGGTACTGATTAATCGATCGTTGGATATTGAAAATCGCGCTTGAAAACGATTGCTCAAATAATTCTGCAGAAACAAGATTCTTACCTTCGTCTTATTTGCTAAAGGAAGCAGATTTTTCACACCTCCGGCTTCAACAATTTTTGTTTCACCACATAAACCAGAAGCTGCTAATCCAAACGGCAATTCAGAGAGATCTGGACATTCAACTTTCTTCACTTCTACTTTTTGAAACAAATCATTTAATCCTTTTTGGAGAGCATCAACAGCAGCATTCATTTGAGGAGTGTACAAGTCATATTTTGAAAGCAATCCCATCCTGAAAATGGCTAGCAGCTGCAATATTGTTCACTTCAGAGGCAACCGTCTTGAATATATATTCACATGTGAGCGCGCACATTCTGACGTCATCCATTTGCGCAACCGTTCGTCAATGAATTGTACAATTCATGATCACTTGATAATTGCAATCAATCTGAAAAAGCAATGCTTGACCTACGAGGTGTCGCTATAAAATAACGAGACTGGCCATGCTGCACGTATGGTGGCGGTTTCATAGACCAGTGATGCATGTTAAATAGATCTATATCGTCTAGCCATCATATGTTTCAAGTGACACCTCGATAATGTGATTACTTTTCTTTCCATACGATTTTCGGTGATTATTGTTCAAAACCCTTGTCACAGCCAGATCAAAGCGATTCCTAATCTGATTTCTGTTTGACAACATTGTCACTGCAAAACGATGAGTAACAAACAACGGATCAGCATCAAGTTCCTCGAGAAACTCGGCAAAACACCGCCCGAGACATTCGAAATATTGAAGGCTGCCTACGGGGATCAAACACTGTCACGAGCTCGAGTGTTTGAATGGCACAAGAGGTTCAGCAGTGGTCGTGAAGATGTGGATGATGACTCAAGACATGGACGCCCATCAACATCAAGGAACTCGGACAACGTTGAAAAAGTCAAGGACCTGATACAAAGCGATCGCCGATAGTAGTGATCCCCTGACAAAATCAAGTGCAAAATGTGCAACGAGGAGTGATCCCCCCTCTGGAGAGCGGAAGGACATGGCCAAGGATGTGTTGGGAGGAATGGGTCCGTGAGGAGGAAAGCGTTCCCTACCCCCCTCTGAAAGGAAGGAAGGAAGGAAGGAGGAACTCTCCTGTGAGGCAAGGGTAGGAATCTCTGAAAACCGCCAGGGTTAGAAAAAGTTGGGTTTTGGACGTTTTGGGATGAGAAAGGCCTATTTCGGCATGAAGGAGGGTTCGGATGGGCAAACGGAGGGCAGATTCAGATTCTACGTGAAATTTTGGATTAGGAAGGTTGTTTCCAGCGGAATCGGAGAGAAAAAGTTCTGACCCCCCCCTCTCTGGACGAGACTTTTAACTTCGGTTCTAGAGATGGTAGAAAGTCGTGCAATAGCTCGTTTCAAAGCTAAGAGTGAGACGAATTCAGTGGATGAAACGGCGTGTCTGTACGTTCGTTCGTTGAGGTGTGAGAGTGACTTTAAAATTTTTGCCCTTCACCGAAAAAACGAGTTAGAATTTTTATGAAAATGGCTCTAGCGGGTGAACGAAGCATCGTATGAAAAAACTGAGACCAGATTTGGAATCAGCATGCAATTCTGCATTTAAAGGGTGAGTTTCAAGTGAATCGGAGAGAAAAAGTCGAAAACTTTCTTCACACTGGGTCTCAACACGGGATTTTTTCGTGAAAATGTTAAATTGTGGCCTACTTTGGTGACGACTCTCTCAAGAATGAAAGTGAATGAAGAGCTCGGGTTTCTTTTAGGGGTAAGACCGCACTTTGTTCTCTAGGATCCTTTCTTTTCAGATGTGTGGAAGGTTTCGTTTCCAAATGAGAGCATGGTTAAAATTGAATTTTTGCGCATTTTCCAAGGTTTTGGAACCTTTTTCCACTCGGCTTCTGGTAATCGTAGAGAGTCGAGGGATGGCTTAAATGAAAGGTGAGAGCGAGAAAACGTGACTGTCAAAATTTGAAGTCAATCGGAGCACTAGAACCGGAGACAGAAGTGTTTAAAGTTTTGGATGATTGAGATTACGTCATCAGCTGATCGCCACTAACTATATAAGCTGGGAACCGAATGAGACATTTCATTAAGACGAGAAAGACTGTCAAAGGTAGGTCGTCTCTCCAAGGCTCCGATGATAGCATCGGAAATTCCAAATTTCATTGCTGATATCAGCTAAGGCGTCAGACTTAAAGGTTAGCCAGGAGATGGCCTTAGTCTCCAGGCCATAAAAGACTCCAAAACTTTAAAGGCTTGTAACTTTGCTTCTACAAGTCCTTTTGACTTGATTCAAAAAAGATTCGATAGCTATTGATCAGACCTATATTTACAGACTATTTATAAAATTTCATAAGTAGTACTAAATGCTGAAAAATTTGAATTCATTATTTTTGGAGGTTTTATAAGGTTTTCGACCCTGCTGAAGTCAATGAAGGCATGCATAAGTGTGTACGAGCCAGTCTTTACATGATACAAGCGGCTTTTCACTGAAAGCGAGTATGGTGGGGAGAGTTTCGCTGTAATATTCCAATGACAGGGTGTTCCTTCGGGACGGCGGATGATGCCGTAGTGATAAGTGTGTCAAGGGAGTGTGTCATATTTTAGACCGAAACCTCTGGGGCAACTCATGTTGGGCATTTGACACAGTTCTCAACGTAGCACTTTGAACGCCAATCGGTTGAGTCTTAGCTATCTTGTCATGGGTGGCTACTAAACATCCCCATTGCAAAACGCTTGTGAATCACGGCTTGCTATCAAGCTGATCAAAGCAACGACTTGCCAACCTCTTGTAAATAACACCGGTTTTCATGTCTGGCTATCAAGTCATTGACGGTGTAAGTCACGGAGATTTTCGGTGTCATACCTCCTGTTGGTGGGCGTTCTTTCGAGACAGTGGTGAAGTCCGTAGCGATGAGTACTGCACGGGACGTTGGCAATGCTAATCCTTGTGAAACCTCTCTGCGTCATGTTTCCAAGTGGTTGTCTTTCGTCTCAACGTTGTACTCTGACCGCCAGGGCGACATTTAGCTATCTGCCACAGGTTGCTCATAAAATCTCCATTGCACTTGACTCCCGATAGTTGGCCATACATGCGAGAATAAACCATGAGTTCTGCTTGCCTCTATCACCGAGGCTAAATGAGATGGAATGAATTGGAAGGGGCATTCATGCGCCACACGCAAACACAAACTCATCTCTCTCTTCGCTAGTGAACAAGCTCTTGTGAGTGTAGTCAGAAAGTTTATCATGGTTTGCAAAAGCAAAGTTAAGTGTAGTCAAATAGTTTTACTGTGACACACGTTTGTGAAAGTAAAGTTTGATCATCGAAGTTTTATTCGTGAGTGTAGTCAGAAAGTTTATCATGGTTTGCAAAAGCAAAGTTAAGTGTAGTCAAATAGTTTTACCGTGATACACGTTTCTGAAAGTAAAGTTTGATCATCGAAGTTTTATTCGTGAGTGCAGTCAGAAAGTTTATCATGGTTTGCAAAAGCAAAGTTTAGTGTAGTCAAATAGTTTTACCGTGACACACTTTTGTGAAAGTAAAGTTTGATCATTGAAGTTTTATGACTGACCGAACTCACAACAGCATTAGAAGGTTTTTATCCTTAGTTGAGATCCGGACTGCAGTGTGCAAAATGTTTTATGTAACAGTCTTTTCACAAACGGTGAAGTGTAAATTCAGAGTTAATACATCTGTTAGGTATACATCAACTTTGGATGTGAAGTAAAGCGAATCATGTTAGATGTACAGAATGAATTGAATATTAGACAACGCATGCAAGTTTTTGACGGCTTGAGTGTGTCGTGAAAAAACCCAAGTCTAATTTTAACATGTTGGACATAAAAAGTGAGATGGATAGGAATAAGTGTGGAATGTTTTATAAAACCAGGTAAAGTCTTGTCACAAGCGTTGAGTGTGTGAGGGCGTACAAGTATACACATAACACCATGCAGCGTTTCTTAAAAGAGTCGAATGCATATGAGTTAGGAAACACTCAAAACATGTGTGAGATAAAAATCAACCTGCTAGATTAAGTGAGTACCTGACAAAAGTGTTGCATATGTTTTACGGGAAATTTGTAAAGGAGAACTGTGTATCGAGAACGTTTAGGACTGTCCATGAGTATTGTAAAGAAAGGTTAGAATCAAATGTGTAAGTTTGATTTTCATTGTTCATGACAAAATTAAGAGAATTAAGACGTGTCTCATTTCTAAACTAATCGTGCGTTGCCTGTAAGTTGATAAAGGAATCAACATTGAAACCTGCATCAAGTGATTTTCTGTGCGAATGCAGACGATGTGAAAATGACACACTGATTGACATTTAACAATGCTTGCAATATTCAACACGCTGCCATTGAAAAGCAGCTAAAACGTTTATCATAAAACCTATTAGTGAAACAGATGTCATAAGTCTTCCAACCCTCATGTACACACAAAGGTTCACGAGTAGAGACAGCGCACTCTGTTGCCTGTTTGTCGCGCTGCCCCCTCAGCAGATAGAGTGTGCCAAGGACACAAAGATGAATGACAGCGCTGCCGGTTGGTGACACTCTGTCGCATTGCCCCCTATACACATTGAATTTTCTATCGCATCTGTCCAACGAACAAGGATGCAGGAACTTATCGTCATCTCAGGCCCTCCCACCTAGCTGATTCCCACACACCTCATTGCTATCGCACCGGAGATATCATCGTGACGACTGAAAGGATTCTCACGTTGACAATTCGTTACTGTACACTCTCAGTGTCGCACGCGCAAGTAACCATTTGCTGCTAAAGCATGGACACCGCCGATTTGTTCAAGGCTTCAATGCTAGCCGGTGTCAAGCTTTTGTGTAACAAGTGTAAAACTTGTCCAACACACATCTTTAAAGTCCTAACTGACATGAAATCATCATGTTTAAAGTTTTAAAGCCCATATGATAAGTAGCAAGGATCTATTGCAGCTAAATGATGTAAAATATGAACGTGTGTAGAGAGAGGATGACTCTTAGACGTGAAGTCATGAATTTTATTTCTTCACCACCCACCAAATGGAAATAGTAATGGTGGTGCAAGAATCATCAGAGGAAAATGTAGTATAGTAATGCAGGCAATGACAGTCACGATTGGACTTAGAGATTTAGTGTTTTATATAACATACATCAATGATAACTGTTGTTGTAGAGTGTATACATGCATTTACTAACTTAACCATTTGTGAATGACATAGCTAAATTGCTAAAGTCCATAATCTAAGGGGTAGGGTTACCTACCGTTGGATTTAGGGGTTTAGGGTTTTGGATAACCTAAATTAACGATCTCTTTTAGTGAAGAATACATGGAACACATGATGCATATGTTCGCTTTATAAAATGACTTTGAACGCAAGACTCAATTTCATGATGAAAAGACAGATTTCATATCGTTGATGAGATATAGTTCCAAGCTCATTATGTTATACACTTTGCATTTGATGCAGTCAGCTGAAAGGTGATTGATGCATGTTCAACAGAAGAGTTGAATATATTGTATGTATCTTAGTGATTGGAATAATAAGTGTGTAAAGAGTTGATTAGGAAAATATATAATAGTCAACGCATGAAATTTTCTTGTTATCCGAGCTAGGAATACATGAACATCAGTCATCAGTCAGTGTTGTATTTTAACATCCATGTTTTGTACAAGGTAGGATTCGTCGGACGTTTTATGATGAATGGTTGGATAAATTCATGAAATACACAAACCAAGTATTGAAACGAAAAGCACGAGTGAGAAAAAAATGTGTGACATTAAAGACTTATGTATATCATGCTAAACATAAGGTAATGATGATGGATAGGAATAAGCGATGTAATTAATGTCTTGTCTCACATGTGTTTACTTATACGTTTGCTGTAATTAACATAGGGATAGAACTGTAAATCTCACCAGTATGACTTTTACAATGTGATGCATCTTGAAACTCTAGGTAGACAATGACCAAAGAGTAAATAAAACCTAAGTGAAATACAGGGTCATACAGAGGTTTAGGATTCTACGACGTTTGTAGTGTTGATATGAATGTTGTTCGACAGATTGGAATCGTTAAATGATCTGCTGATATGATTTACAGTGAACAAGAAAATCAGTAAGAGGAGTGATAGGAAAACGTCTTCATAAATGCAGATAAGTGAAAACTCTACTAATTGACTGCATGCATTTTGTCATCCATCATCAAAGTGAATTTAGTTCAAGCGAGTTACATGAATGTTAAAAGTCGTATGCTGACAGAGACATAAGTTTACTAAATTATACAGCAAAACTCCTAAATCCCTAAATCCATAGGATAGGTGTCCCTGTGTTGAGATTTCGGGATTTAGCGTTTTAAAAGTGTAAGTTACATAGATAAATCACTAAGTGCATAGCATAGTCATACCTATGACACGACTTAGCGTTTTATATGATCCATGTTAGCAATATCTGTTCGTGTAGAATGTGACTATGAGTTTATTCAGATAATGTATCATCAATTTCATTCACTTGGTTATATGATGAAGAAAGTGTGAGATAGAAGAGAAAGCAATCTCATAAAGTTTAGAACACATAGTAGTAACATTGTAGGAATAAGTAAAGTGAAAAGTTATGTCGTATGAAATGAGTGATACAAGACTAGCTCACATTGAACTGAATTGTTTGTGTATCAATGCATACTCCATGATATGTTATTCCTACTTTCGCACTCAGTGTCTTGCCTGCATCAACAAGTTACTTCAATCTAATTTTTACATGATTAAATCAACAGTCCTAATGCTGTATGATGATATCTCGATGTGTCACTACTCTTACTTCTAACGATGAAACTGTTTCATAAAGATTGCTACACTACGTATTCATTGAGTTTTGCAATCTCAACCTTTGATTTCATCGAATATAAACCTCTATTTTACATATAACAACTATGTCATGTGTTCTATCTTATACACTCAAAAAGACTGTTGCATCCATAAACACGACGTGATACAATTGTAAAACCTTTTAACAGTGTCTACCTTCACACTAAATCCCATACATTCATTTCAATGCAAGCTAGTTCAATTCATTGGTAGTAACTGTAGACCTACATTTAACCTGAGCACTATGTTTACAGATGTTTTGTGCAGATGCTACAATATTGTCAATTCAAAATGTGTTGCTAGAGACAGCACGCCAACAGTGTTTCATGATAGACAAGGGCATAGGTTTGCAGGACAATAGGCGTCGGTGATTGCTCACAATCCTATCTGCTGTCAGCGTGTTGGCGGCAGTTTCCATTCAACTTCAGTCAATAGGGAACATGATAACGGGAAATCTCTTATAACCATTCAGGTCAGCACATCAAGCATGAAAATGAACGATAGGTTGACACAGTCGTGTTACAATTATCAACCGATAGTCTAAAGCGATTTGATTGCGCGAGCAAGACATTTGAAAGGATGTGCATCCTTTATTTCACAAATCATCATGTCTGGCAAGCCAATTGCACAAGTTACCCCATATATGTAGTATTACTTATATGAGCGAAACTTTTCTCTCCGACGAGTGTAAGGATATGGTATTTCAGTTTATGAAATACTATTCCTTATTCGACGAATCTAACGTTGCACCTCAACCCGAATCCCCGATGATGGATCCGGAAGAATCTCCGAGTGAAGAGGAACGTGACGAAGAAGGAATGAGTGTCAGTGAAAGAGAAGGAATGGGTGACAGTGAAGAGGAAAGAGAGACGTGGAGTGAGGACATGGTGGAAAGTTAGGAGTCGGCAGTGGAAGCGAGTGAAGATAAAAATGAGATTATTATGATATCAGATGATGAAGTAAGGGTTTTACGCATGCATATGAATGGCTGTCACCTCAACTCGTTCATGTTTTCTTTCAGTGTTGGCGTGGCACATGTTCTTTAAAAACATAAAGTCATCACATACCACACAGACAACACACTCTTTCTATACCTTTCCTCGTGAATGCATCATGAGTTCTTATAAGAACTTCCTTCTAATGCAGCTAAAGCGGTCCCAAGCCCGCCACATGTCTTCGGATATGGAATGCAGAGGGGAAGTTTAAATGATGAAATGGAATGAAGGGAAGCCACCCTTGCACCACATGCAGCCACAAACACATTTCTATCTTCATTAAGATGACATTCAATCACTTGAATTCTAATGTGACCATCATATCCTTAGATCTCAGTACAGTCAGCTCTCTAACGTGCTTGTTAAGCCTATTATCTCTAACTTTACAAACAGTGAAATGATTCTAACATTACTTCAAACTTTACAAACAACTTCATTTCTAACTTTACAAACAGTGAAATGCTTGTCACTTCATTTTATACTTTACCTATCTTGCAAACTCTGAAATGCTTGTCACTTAATTTATACTTTACCAATAAATTGCTTAAGTCCATAATCTATGGGGACAGGGTTAGCTACGGTTAGATTTAGGGATTTAGGGTCTTATATAACACAAGTGAATGTTAACCGTTAGTGCATATTACATTCATTAGCTTAACCATTTGTGAATGACATTATTCCTAACATTACAAACAACTACTTTATTTCTAACTTTACTAACAGTGAGATGATTCCAACTTTATTTTATTCTTCACCTATCTTACAAACACTGAAATGTCTATGAAATTATTTCTAACTTTACAAACAGTGAAATGGTCTTGACTTTATTTTATACTTCACCTATCTTACAACCACTGAAATGATTCTGATATTATTCCTAACTCTACAAACAGTAAAATGGTTGTAACTTTATTACTAAGTCAATCCACTCTGTTTGAAGCTCAACTTTATGTGAAAAGAAAACGACACAGCATGTACATGATATGTTATTTAAACCCAAATAGCTTGTTTGTTACACTACCAATTCATTTCAATGTGAGCTAATCTTACATCACTCATTTCATGTGACATAACTTTTCACTTTAATTATTCCCACAATGTTACTGCAGTGGTCTCAACACAATCCCTACCATGTATTCTAACACTCTAATCACTGTGTAATGACTGTTGTGAATTGTATCACATTCATGTACATGACTCAGGCTTGTAAATTCCTGTTACTCAAGTGTGAGAAGGTTATGAGAACCTAAGATGCTTCAACGGTTCATTTCAATTTACACGAGTAATATTTGATGCTTTCATGTCTAGTAACATGCATGAGTTACTTCATAACTCTAGCTTAATGGAGACTTTGATTATTCATTCTTAGCTCGCTGAAGATGAGTGTTTTAAAATCATCACACTATGAAGAGAGATTGCAAAGTAATGAAGATAGAAATTTGATTTCTGTATACATTTGGCGTGTGAGTGGCCATCCTTTCATCCCTTTCATCAGTTTTCAACCCATCCTCTGAGTTCAACGGGCTTGGAACCGTCAGAAAGTGAAAACACTTTCCGGCCTCATTATGGGTAGCCTCATAAAGGCTGTTTGGGGCATACACTAGCCTCATGAAGACCGTTTGTGGCGTTCTCCGACTCCTCTCTACTTTTGCTCGAAGATCTCTGTAAGAAAGAAAAATGGTGTTAGAGTTGATTGAGAGGCAATGACGTTCGAGTAACTTACTAGGAATTTTCCTCTTTACTTTTCTCACTGAAAAATCACACAGTCGACCGTCTACCTACATACCGATATGAATGCAGGTGACCCCACCTCCCTCGTAGCACTCCTGGGTGGTGTTTAAATCATCTGTAACAGTAGGCACGTCACATACTTGGTTTCTGTAGATTGGCAGGTGTACCTCTACGTGTCTTCTCTTCATTTCCTTGTTGATGTCTTCAGCCTGACTAAGTCTCCTCTTCAGCTCATGATTTTCTTCTCTCATCCCTTGACAGTTCCTCTCTATCACACCAAGTCTGTCAACATCCTGCCTCTGATGATTCAACTCGGATTCCATTCCTTCTCCATTCCATTCTTCCATTCCTCTTCCCTCTTCCATTCCCGCCTCTTTTTCATTAATGTTTCCTCTCTCTTCTGCAGCTGCAATACTTCCTCCTGTAAGACTTTCACGGTTCCCACTTTAATTTCTAGTTTGGCTATGTCCTGCACCATCTCTTTATTTTGTCTATTCAAGGCCTCATAGCGATCTTTGAGCAGCATATAATGGGCTTGCTGTGATGCCTTCGCGTTCAACTCATCTCTATCTAGAGCTCTTGTTTGTTCGCGTATACCGCCTTTCTTTGGCGTAGAAGTGTTAAGTGGCTCCTCCACATGTTCAGATGCGTGCTCAGATACATGTTCAGATTCCTGTTTGCCACTAATGAAAACGGCTCTCACCTCCTGTACTTCCACTTCCTCCTCACTGCTGCTTGTATCGCTGAGGAAGAGATCGTTCCCATCATCATCCAAGTCGACAATGTGTCTTACAGCCGCCCTCTCCTCCTGCCTTCGTCTATATAAGTCATCAAACCACTTTTTGAACTGGCAGTTAGAAATAGACCCACTAGGACACTGGTCATGTATTTTCCTAAATTCGACCAAGTCAGAGTCTGCTTCCACAGCATGATGGACACATGTCTTTATTTCAAATACCTTCTTATGCTCCCCAGTGTGTTCCACCTGCCTCAAGTTCTTTTTGTATTCGGTCCCTCTGTATACTTTATCACATGAACATCTTGTGACGCTGTAGACGAAGACTTTGATAAAACTATGTTGAAACTGCAAGATAAAAGTCAGTTATTTACTACAGTTCTCACACGAAAGAACTGTTTATCAGAAACATGTTTGTAATAAATGGCATTGGACGGACAATGATGACCCTAACCTTAAGACCCCAATGTTAGAAAGTGCATCAGTGATGCCTGTAAGATCTGACTTTAAATCTCTAACTTAGAACGTTTGATAGCAAACGTCAGACGACTCACCGTTGAAATGAGGAAAGAGGAGTGAAATTGGTTGGGGAGAAGCGCCTTACATACTTCTCTCTCACAAAGACAGAATATACCAATGTCCAAATTTGGTCATGTCTCCTTCAAAGATTTCATCTCACCATATTTGGAATGTCTACCGCTGATTTTCCTGATTGACGTAGGGAGTCAAGATTGCCATAAATGGGCATCCCCCCTTCATTGCGACGGAAGGGGAATGATGCACGGCTCACGCTTTGTGATAGTGGTCTTTTTATCCTGAGTGGCAAGTTTGTATGACCCTCAAGTGAACTGAATGAATCCGAAGTGAAGACTCCAAAAGATGAAAAGATTGAATAGTTCCTAGCGTGTGATAAAATACATGGAATGATAAACGTACAGATGCTCACAATGATTCTTAGGGGCTTCACACCATTTGAATGTTTTTCTTTTATCATTATCATGCTCACTTTCGAAGAGGCTTGATTCAATGTTTCATTTGAAGGACGCTTGTAAAGTTCAATACGGCATTCCCTTTACATTTCAATTTTATGTGTTTATACAATTGTATAAGCTTTCACTGGACTCGCATCGTCTCATAAAGTGTTCATTTACGCAGCGCACGAAGTTATATGTCTCAATAACGTTGAACTCAATCTCACACACACATTGTCACTTTAAACATGACTGGAATACAGCTTTCCCACATCAACTTTATTTCTAGCGTTACAAATACTGAAAGGATTCTAGCATTATTTTATACTTCCCCTATCTTATAAATACTGAAAGGATTCTAACATGATCTCAAACTTTACATATAGTGACATAGATGTGACTCTACTACGAAGTCAATCCACTGCCTGAGATGACGATAAGTTCCTGCATCCTTGTTCGTTGGACAGATGCGATAGAAAATTCAATGTGTATAGGGGGCAATGCGACAGAGTGTCACCAACCGGCAGCGCTGTCATTCATCTTTGTGTCCTTGGAACACTCTATCTGCTGAGGGGGCAGCGCGACAAACAGGCAACAGAGTGCGCTGTCTCTACTCGTGAACCTTTGTGTGTACATGAGGGTAGGAAGAGTTATGACATCTGTTTCACTAATAGGTTTTATGATAAACGTTTTAGCTGCTTTTCAATGGCAGCGTGTTGAATATTGCAAGCATTGTTAAATGTCAATCAGTGTGTCATTTTCACATCGTCTGCATTCGCACAGAAAATCACTTGATGCAGGTTTCAATGTTGATTCCTTTATCAACTTACAGGCAACGCACGATTAGTTTAGAAATGAGACACGTCTTAATTCTCTTAATTTTGTCATGCACATGAAAATCAAACTTACACATTTGATTCTAACCTTTCTTTACAATACTCATGGACAGTCCTAATGTTCTAATGTTCACTGCTTCATACCAATAAAATAGTTCCACTCTCGTCAACACAGACTTGTAACTCAAATACTTTCCTTTGATAATTCAATAACATTACATGCTTTGCTGTTTCCTACTGATGAGCGTGTTATGTACCTCTACACAGACTTCTTCATTTTGTTATTTCAATGTACGAGTCACAACGTTGAACTGCATCTAAGACTTATGCGTTTCTACAGGTTTTTATATCAACTTTAAACGCGACTGCAATCATCAACCTATGAAAGTTTTACCAACATTAAGTTGATGTCACTCATCATGTAGTTTTTTACACCGCGGAGTCTAGAGCTTCATGTTTACGAATTTCATTTAAACGTCAGAAAGTTGAAGTTAGAATATATCATTCATTTTCATCTGTCTATGATGATAGTAAACGTTCTCGATACACAGTTCTCCTTTACAAATTTCCCGTAAAACATATGCAACACTTTTGTCAGGTACTCACTTAATCTAGCAGGTTGATTTTTATCTCACACATGTTTTGAGCGTTTCCTAACTCATATGCATTCGACTCTTTTAAGAAACGCTGCATGGTGTTATGTGTATACTTGTATGCTGTCAATGCAGCCTGCAAAAACGTTTAACACTATCTGTCTCTATCTACAAAACAGTCTACACACGAATTCAATCAGATAAAGACAAACAACACATTTAGTAAAGCTGGTACGCTAACGATAGTGACTGCAGAAACATTTCATAAAACTTTTTTCAACGTTCGCTAAGTTTCTACTTTCACAACATCATGTCAATGTTTTTAACTTCTTACAAAACTTATTTCAACGTTTGAGTGTAGACTTTTAAGCGAACATGTGCTTCACGTTTTCTGCACTAACGGTTAACGCGTGTGATATAAAACCCTAAATCCCTAAATCCAACCGTAGGTGACCCTACCCTTGGATTATTGACTTTAGGACTTGTGCTATGACCCACGCGATTAAACGTCATGGAACTAGCCCTCACACACTCAACGTTTGTGACAAGACTTTACCTGGTTTTATAAAACATTCCACACTTATTCCTATCCATCTCACTTTTTATGTCCAACATGTTAAACTTAGACTTGGGTTTTTTCACGACACACTCAAGTCGTCAAAAACTTGCATGCGTTGTCTAATATTCAATTCATTCTGTACATCTAACATGATTCGCTTTACTTCACATCCAAAGTTGATGTATACCTAACAGATGTATTAACTCTGAATTTACACTTCACCGTTTGTGAAAAGACTGTCACATAAAACATTTTGCACACTGCAGTCCGGATCTCAACTAAGGATAAAAACCTTCTAATGCTGTTGTGAGTTCGCTCAGTCATAAAACTTCGATGATCAAACTTTACTTTCACAAACGTGTGTCACAGTAAAACTATTTGACTACACTAAACTTTGCTTTTGCAAACCATGATAAACTTTCTGACTACACTCACAAGAGCTTGTTCACCAGCGAAGAGAGAGATGAGTTTGTGGTTGCGTGTGGCGCATGAATGCCCCTTCCAATTCATTCCATCTCATTTAGCCTCGGTGATATAGGCAAGCAGAACTCATGGTTTATTCTCGCATGTATGGCCAACTATCGGGAGTCAAGTGCAATGGAGATTTTATGAGGCAACCTGTGGCAGATAGCTAAATGTCGCCCTGGCGGTCAGAGTACAACGTTGAGACGAAAGACAACCACTTGGAAACATGACGCAGAGAGGTTTCACAAGGATTAGCATTGCCAACGTCCCGTGCAGTACTCATCGCTACGGACTTCACCACTGTCTCGAAAGAACGCCCACCAACAGGAGGTATGACACCGAAAATCTCCGTGACTTACACCGTCAATGACTTGATAGCCAGACATGAAAACCGGTGTTATTTACAAGAGGTTGGCAAGTCGTTGCTTTGATCAGCTTGATAGCAAGCCGTGATTCACAAGCGTTTTGCAATGGGGATGTTTAGTAGCCACCCATGACAAGATAGCTAAGACTCAACCGATTGGCGTTCAAAGTGCTACGTTGAGAACTGTGTCAAATGCCCAACATGAGTTGCCCCAGAGGTTTCGGTCTAAAATATGACACACTCCCTTGACACACTTATCACTACGGCATCATCCGCCGTCCCGAAGGAACACCCTGTCATTGGAATATTACAGCGAAACTCTCCCCACCATACTCGCTTTCAGTGAAAAGCCGCTTGAATCATGTAAAGACTGGCTCGTACACACTTATGCATGCCTTCATTGACTTCAGCAGGGTCGAAAACCTTATAAAACCTCCAAAAATAATGAATTCAAATTTTTCAGCATTTAGTACTACTTATGAAATTTTATAAATAGTCTGTAAATATAGGTCTGATCAATAGCTATCGAATCTTTTTTGAATCAAGTCAAAAGGACTTGTAGAAGCAAAGTTACAAGCCTTTAAAGTTTTGGAGTCTTTTATGGCCTGGAGACTAAGGCCATCTCCTGGCTAACCTTTAAGTCTGACGCCTTAGCTGATATCAGCAATGAAATTTGGAATTTCCGATGCTATCATCGGAGCTTCGGAGAGACGACCCACCTTTCACAGTCTTTCTCGTCTTAATGAAATGTCTCATTCGGTTCCCAGCTTATATAGTTAGTGGCGATCAGCTGATGACGTAATCTCAATCATCCAAAACTTTAAACACTTCTGTCTCCGGTTCTAGTGCTCCGATTGACTTCAAATTTTGACAGTCACGTTTTCTCGCTCTCACCTTTCATTTAAGCCATCCCTCGACTCTCTACGATTACCAGAAGCCGAGTGGAAAAAGGTTCCAAAATCTTGGAAAATGCGCAAAAATTCAATTTAACCATGCTCTCATTTGGAAACGAAACCTTCCACACATCTGAAAAGAAAGGATCCTAGAGAACAAAGTGCGGTCTTACCCTTAAAAGAAACCCGAGCTCTTCATTCACTTTCATTCTTGAGAGAGTCGTCACCAAAGTAGGCCACAATTTAACATTTTCACGAAAAAATCCCGTGTTGAGACCCAGTGTGAAGAAAGTTTTCGACTTTTTCTCTCCGATTCACTTGAAACTCACCCTTTAAATGCAGAATTGCATGCTGATTCCAAATCTGGTCTCAGTTTTTTCATACGATGCTTCGTTCACCCGCTAGAGCCATTTTCATAAAAATTCTAACTCGTTTTTTCGGTGAAGGGCAAAAATTTTAAAGTCACTCTCACACCTCAACGAACGAACGTACAGACACGCCGTTTCATCCACTGAATTCGTCTCACTCTTAGCTTTGAAACGAGCTATTGCACGACTTTCTACCATCTCTAGAACCGAAGTTAAAAGTCTCGTCCAGAGAGGGGGGGGTCAGAACTTTTTCTCTCCGATTCCGCTGGAAACAACCTTCCTAATCCAAAATTTCACGTAGAATCTGAATCTGCCCTCCGTTTGCCCATCCGAACCCTCCTTCATGCCGAAATAGGCCTTTCTCATCCCAAAACGTCCAAAACCGAAGGCACGCATGTCGAAGTCAAAGGTGAAGACAATGTTAATCGTCTTTTTTGATCACAGGGGCATGGTTCATCACGAATTCGTACCGGAGGGTGTTACTGTCAACCAGCATTTCTACAAGGAAGTCCTTCAACGTCTCATCTACCGAGTCAGGCGCGTCAGACACGATCTCTGGGAGACCAAGAGCTGGATGCTGCACCCACGACAACGCGCCAGCGCATTCTGCTATCAGCGTCAAGCAGTTCCTGGCCTAGAAACAAGTCGCAATGCTAGAGCACCCGCCCTACTCACCTGACCTCGCTCCTTGTGATTTTTGGCTCTTCTCCAAGCTGAAGAACATCGTCAAGGGAACCCGATTCGAATCGGTTGACGACACCAAGGCTCGAGTGACCGCCGTTTTGAGAAGCCTGAGGACAGAGGAGTTTCACGACTGCTTCAACAAATGGGAGAAGAGAATGAACACATGTGTGAACTTCCATGGGGACTATTTTGAGGGGGCAACCAGATAAATCCTGTATATGTATTGAAATAAAGTCATACTGGAAGCAGTCTCGTTATTTTATGGCCACACCTCGTATTGTTTCAGACATTCATCGTTGTTTCAGACGTTCATCGTTCAAACAATTGAATCCGGTAAGATAAGCAAAGGGTCAATCAACACCTTGAAAGCTGACAATGAGATACTCTACGAGATTGATGATCACATAACTTGTCTCTTTATGCAGTCAAATGACCAGATGGTGTGTCACCTCTAACCTCATTCGCACTATTATCTACTGCTGAACTTTAATCATTTCAAGACGACAATGCACATTTGATTTGTTTTAAAACAGTTGTCCATCACATTTGCTCTTTTGATGCCATCTAAGATCTAAGACTGGTCATAACTGAATTGTTTCCACGGCTCCTAGCCAGGGGTGTAGTCGTAAATTCTTAGGAAGTATAACGCCAAGAGCTAAAAATTCAGCTGAATTTTGGGAAGTATAACGCTAAATTTGACATGTGTATACACTGAAAGCCAAAAGACTTGTCGCACATGCAATGTTAATTAATGCGCAAGGGTGACAAGACTTTTGACTTTTAGTGTATCAGCTGAAAAACGCATATTCGTGCCACCATTGTCCATAACGGACTGTTTGAGAGCTACATAATCGCCCTTTCAGAATTTTCAACCGCTCTCATCCCCTTTCGGCGATCATTTCGGCTTTATCATTGAAGGACTTCCACATGAATCCAAGTAATAATGAAAACATTTTATTCTTCATTTCATCCTTCTTTTTATATATGCGTTAATTTGATGACCTTAGGAAGTATAACGCTGATTCCGCCAGAATCTTAAGAAGTATAACGGCGTTATACCGCGTTATCCCTCCACTACACCCCTGCTCCTAGCGCTTGGTATATTTGGAATAAGAAAAGAATGAACAATGTCGAAAAATCAAAAAGATTTAAAATAAACATCGATTAGCCCAAATGAAAGAAGCTTATTGTTCCGCTTCTTAACAATGCTACCGAAAAACTAAGATCGTTGTGATTATTTGAGGATTCTACTGTAATGCTGAATGTCTGAGAAGAATAAAATTCAGGAGTAAATCTTCAAAAAAGCAGGACTTTTTACATAGCTTTTCGGTGCTTCCAGTGCTGGTGTCAAATTATTCGCCTTGCATTCGGTTACCACACTAAACCTATTTTCCAAAATAATGAGCGACGATGAGTTTAGTACAAGTTAAAACTTGCAAGGAACACGCACTACCAGACTGCACACTTACCATTATTGTCCATGAACTTTCACAGGTGTTTGAGCATAGTCACACATCGAGATATTGAATCACAACACAGCAAGTAATACGATCGCATTCCGCAATCACAAACACATCGCACACCTTAGTTTTGCAGGTGATGACATACGTAATTGAACATTTTAAAATGCCTCGTTTTAGTCAAAATGCAGAGAAAGCCTACAAATCATTTTATTGACAATCGAAAAGCATAAAAATCCATGAAATACGAAGATAGAATTGAATTTCAAAGTCGAAAACATCTGTCCTTTCAAATAAAGCTTTTGAATAGTAGACAGAATGCATGACAAAACCCTACATCTGTCTGCTTTTTCGATACCTAGTTTTTATATAGTACTATTTTATTAATTCTAGAAAATTGCTCTTTTCTATATATTGGGGAAACAGGGAGGTCTCTTAGGAAGAGGATAACCGGACATTACTTTGATATCAGACATAAAGATGAAAACAAAGTGATGTCATTTCATTACTTAGAACATAGTCATCAAGAACATAACGTGAAAGTCTCTATATTGAATAAACTCGAAGGAAATGAAAATGAACGAAAAAGAAATTAAATGAAATTTACAAGTCAACTGATGACCGATTATCCTTTTGGGTTGAATGTGTAGTACATTTTAGGCTGTCACCTATATTTGGCCTTAAATCTCGCATCTCTGTGATCAGCATAGCTGCTAATTCACATACAGAATCTGTGCATTATTGTACCCCTTCTGTCTCTATGATTCTATACATGTGATCCTGATATCATGCAAAACTTTTTGATACCTGTAAAATTTGTACTTTTCATAGTTTTGAATGTATCTCTATTCCTGATGAAGAATAAGAGCGGCTATTCCACTCCCTCCTATCCAAAACCGTTAAAATAAATATTTGGTGACATCTTCTAGATTAAATTACGACGTCCGCAAAAACGATGTGCCTTTTGGATACTGAAGCAGTTATAAAGTTGTGTGCAATGCTACAGACATCCGGAGAGTTATCATATAGAAATAGCTTGTCTGATCTCGTGTGTTATGTTGAGAGAAATCTGGTTGTGTGCGATATTACAAAGTTCACGAACTGCACTTTTTCCTGAATTTGTAAACTGGATTCGAAATATGATGCAGATAAGTCCTGGATTGATTATGCGTGTAATACGGTTTACACGAAACGTCACAAAAACATTTCAACATCAGCAGCAACTGAAGAAGTCGATTGCAAATGCTACCACAAGCTGGCAATGCTGCACAACGAAATAGACTATGCATTAGAATTAGACAAAGGAACGAGCAGTCTAATTCTGTGAGACTTTGCATAGAAATTGGCTGCAGGAAGAATGTGGCGTCACAGACATTGTAAGTGCAGAAATCGAGAACACCTCGTAAATCATGAAATCACTTATCAGAGGGCTTGCCTGTGCATTCAATGGTTGGCATTACAGCCTCAGAGACAGGAGCTTGAACGAATCAAAAATATATCTGCTCATTTGTCAATTCCAAGCAGCAATCATTTGTAACTTAAATATGAAAATGTAATTAGCTGTTTAGATGTGGTGGCAGCACCACTGAAAATGGGATTGATAAATTCTTCTTTGACATAACCATTCAATGGGAGCCTAGACACGTGTGCAAGATTCATTAATATACTCCATTACAGGTCCCGTCGGCACCATAGGATGACACTTCAGCGATTTTAAAAGCAGGCTATTAATTACCTTAGGATTTCATTATTCTTCTCGCTCGCTTCGAGAATGACACGACTATCGGTACCACGAAGACAGTTATTGCGATATTTTTCGTTATGCCCACTTAAAACTCGCGGTCGTTTCTAGTGTGCGGTTGCATTTGTTCGGAGGCGTATCAAGTTACAAGCTTTATCCTCTTATTATCTTACTGTACATTACATCCTCTTCTCTCGATCTTGATACCACTGGGTTCCTTGTTGTTATCAGCATCGTTTGGTGATATTATCAACTTCGTTGGATCCTGTTCTGCTTAAATATTCGTCGGATCTTGATCTCCTGTGTTCTCAAAGTGCGAGTTTGTGACCATCATCGTTGCTCATAGATGTAAGTGCTTGAATTTAATATCACTAGATTCCTTGCAATCTCCGCTTTCATGTGGTTCCTCTTCTGACTTTGACTTCGTAGACGTCGTAGTGACATGATATTCCTTAATTTTTGCTATTTTGACTCCGTAAAGTCACGTACAAAAAGTCGTTCTACACTCATTTTTGATTATCTCGCAAATACGAGGATTCATGTTGAACAACTGCTTTTGGCTGTCGATGCTCCGATGCACAAGATGCCTTAGTGTGTGGCTAACAACACTGAAGGATTGATTTCATCGTCTTCCTTTTGTGATTAACTTTATACTTATATTATCCTGATTGTCAATGCATTTCGAATGTCTTGTATATATATTCCTATTGTCATTCAAAGAACGAATAAACATATCTCTCTCTCTCTCTCTCTACCTGGTTCGACTTTTGACTTACTCATTTTTGCCGCATGCTTGTAATCAATCCTTAGTCAGAATGGTTTCTAAACAAATAATTTTGACAATGACAAAGGACGAATTGATTTCAAATAGGAAATCCATCAACAAAGATGAACTTTTTGAGGCTTTTCTTACATTAAGACAACTTAGTCAAATGTAGACAATGATGGCATCGATCCCTTCATCATATCGAATTTACTAGAATCAAACTTCCAAGAACAATTTGACCTTTTTTCGAGACTATTTCCAAGTTAGATAGTCAAATGCGGGAGCTGAAAACAAAACGAAACATCCTAGAGGCTGAACTTTGAGCGTTGAAGGATCATCAGAGTCTTCATGCGAAACTATGGTTCAAGAACTTTCAGACTGCATGTGACGTGAGCGAAACCTAATTCTATCAGATATTGATTACCATCCTTCCGGCTTACTTAAAGATCGTCAAAAGAGAGACATGGAAAGATGCAGTGATCTACTTCATCAGATCGGTTCGTCAATCAATGATGTTGAAGAAATTCAAAGAATATGCCGACCTGGATCTGATACGAAGCAACCTTTATGTACAAAATTTGAAGCTGTGGAATTGAAGTACAGGGCTTTACGAAGCCCTAAAACTTTGAGACGTTCTCCTGACTAGCGCAATATTTACCTGAATTTGGATGGGACAGTGATCCTACGCAACCAGCATAAAGCTCTGCTTGAGGAATCTCGGAAGCGCAATGCTGAAGGTGAAGATACCATTAACTGCGTGGGAACGGTCATCCACCGTGAAAGTCTTCAAAATTTTCAGAACCGGTTCTTTTGAGAAGCTTGCATTCGCTATCAATCATTGCAATTACTGAGTCACGGCTTCATGAAGGAATTGACACGTCACTTCTACAAGTGCATATTTACCGACATGACAGAAAGGTCCGCAGAGGTTGTGGAGTGTGCGGCTGGTGCGAAGCATATTTTCTTCCTGAACTGGTTCCGACGAATGAATTTCTCCACGTCGAATTCATTGTTCTACACCTTCGTAAATCAAATTATTTGCTCAATGCAGTCTACTTACCTCCAAGTATCATTGCTGATAATCTGCGTTCCTTCAACATGCACTTATTTGGCATATTTGACGAGCATCTGCTTCTGTATCCAGATTTAGAACTTATTCTTTGTGGAGATTTGAATTAACATCATATGTGTATTAAGCACCTTGGATCCTTCTTGAATCTGACTAATATAGTCAATTCTCCGACGAGAAATAGCAACATGCTCGACAAAGTCCTCCTCCTCTTTCATGTATTGAATGAATATATTGAACCGTTGATCCTGCCTCCACTTTCATCGTCCGATCATAATTGCATTATTTAAAAACCTGTACTATCCTTTGATAGTAGATCCTCAACCTACCATCTGATATTCGAATATCGTTCATCAAGCATGCAACCTTTTGACGACGTGTTGTCCAGAACTGTTAAGTACCGCACTGAAAATATCGATGAAAAACTCTCTAACTTTTGTGATCTACTGAAATCCGCCACATAATGTGTTCCTCGAAAGCATGTCATGGTAACAAGCAAAGGTAAGGCCTGGATATCTCCATTATTAAAGGATCTAATTAAACAATGCTGCCTGGCCGTCCGATCAAAGAATTTTCCTCCCTACAACCACCAGAAAAGGAAGGCTCATGATGAAATTAAATGCATTTAAGATGCGATTATTTGTCAAAAAAATAAAAATCAAAAAATCATGGTATAAAAGTGAAGATACAGAGCAAAGACATCGACGTCTTCATATCCTCTGACTGGCACTGTCTTGTGAATTCGGTAACTCACCAGTTACCAAACGGTAACTTAAATTTAAGGTGTCACTTTCTAATGAAGAAAAACAACAAAACAAGCTGAGGATACCTCATTGCCTCGTAGATTCCTAGAAAAAAACTATGAGTTTTCCTGATTATCACACAATTATTTTGATGACGAGTACTCGGAATCACTAGTCGAGTAATGCTATGCGAATGAGCACTCTAGTACTCGTGCCGAACACTAGGATAGCGTAACACCGGTGACCACTTTTCGATTGTGTCTTATATTCGTTCAAATGTCTTGAAGTGGCCTGCGTCACCTTTACCCGAGGATGAGGAGCTACGTGCACTCGAAAGTATTTAACCAATAAATCAATAATTTTGTCGTGACCAATAACAGTCGATTTTATAGGGATATTGTTTTTTCGCCCTACTATAACATAACACAAAGGTTCTCTTCTAGACAAGCAGAGGAGGATGCAGGCTGTTTAATGCAGTGGTGTGACCAATGTTTATTGAACGTTACATCACGTTCTCGTTTATTTTGTCAAGAGCAATAAAAAATTCTCACATTGCAGCATAAAATTACGCTGGGTCAGCAAATCTCCTCGCTGAATAACCTACGGCAGACAATTCAATTCGCTAATAAAAATGTATAGCATTGACTACTGCCACACACATTTGCCGGTCATCTCCTGCTAAGCGGAACTCTACTATGCGATCTTGTTTTGCATTATTGATGAACTTCCATGGAATTCCATCAATTCCTTAGTCAAGAAAAGTGAAGTGACTTACATTAATGCAGCAGTGGTGGTCTTCATATGATGCTGACGAATGCTGATTCCTGCTGAAAGACAAAATTTTGATGGAGTCTTTAGAAAGCCACATGCTATTTCATTAATTACATAGCCTCTTCCAAATTCTTCCATTCCATGAAGCGAACAGCTACAAAAAGGCATTAACAGTTCTAAGCGGTTGATGCTAAAAGGCTCATTTGAATTTTCATTCAATGAAAACTAGCCGTTGATAAAAGCGGTCAAAATTAACCCCATTCATCTATGTGATGGAAATGACACACGCGGCGTTCAGCTTCGTAGCTATTTTATCAGAGATCAGATTTTCAATTGTTCAATTGAAAGAGAGCCTTACACCATGTGAGAATTTTTCATTTCGAATTTTATCGTCTACAGAGTGCCCATCCTCCTCGGAAAAGTAAATTGGAAGGCATGAACACAGGTTCCAATAAAACGAGCACAACAGAGCATAATGTTAAAGCGATTTCACTGCATCAGCAAAATTAAAGAAACGCATAAATTGCAGAGAATATGCGAGTGAAACCATTTGCGTCGATCACGAAAATTGGATCACCTAAATTATGTCGAAATTCAATTCGTGTCGTAAAACGTGTCATGCATCATTCGAGAGCTTACATTCTCATCTTTCAAATGAGCCATGATAAACGCTTATCCGTTATTGTACTTACTGAGCAGTGCTAAAAATATGAAGATCGCTCAATTTACAAATCGTAATTCTTCAATACGAAAACATTCTAGCATGATAATGAATTGGGTACGAGGCGACCGTACGAGGCGGTAGATTTATAATACAGAGTCAGGACAATGCCCAAATTTTCATATATTACATTAGTACATCATCATTTACGAATTTGTCAGAACTACGAATTAGCGATGAACTGAATGTATAAGGCGCAATGAACTAATGAACGCGATGAAGATGATAAATGTTTATCGCATTTATTGATGCCAGATGATATAATTTTACGATATTTCACTTGAGTATTTCCCATATTAGATTTCTGATGCAGTATTATGATAACGCCCATAGCTTCATATTTTACATTAATACAGCATAATTTACGATTTTGTCAGAATTACGAATTAGCGATGAACTGAATGTATAAGGCGCAATGAACTAATGAACGCGATGAAGATGATAAATGTTTATCGCATTTATTGATGCCAGATGATATAATTTTACGATATTTCACTTGAGTATTTCCCATATTAGATTTCTGATGCAGTATTATGATAACGCCCATAGCTTCATATTTTACATTAATACAGCATAATTTACGATTTTGTCAGAATTACGAATTAGCGATGAACTGAATGAATTAGGCGCAATGAACTAATGAACGCGATGAAGATGATAAATTTTTGTCGCATTTTTTTGATACCAGATATGAGTCCAATGCATTGTGCCCCATCGAATCGTGTCTTGAAAAATGCAAAAAAATAATTGCATTGAATATATTTGTCACTTGTATCCTACTTCATCTTTTTTAAAGTATCAAACTCAAAAAAGAAAATAAATGACAAAAAATAATGGACTCAAAACTCAAAAATAGACTTTTGCTGTTACCTGGTTTTATTAATATTTCAAATTCAAATTGAGGTTTTCTTTAGAGCGTCCAAAAAGATTTTTAGAGTAACCTAATCACAAAATCATCTAAATGCATGTAAATTTTAAGTTTACATTATTACTCGCATCTCACGAATAAAATTTTTTGGATCAGACTCAACTCACATTTTATTCTAACCTTCATTATATCGTCTTCGCTTGAAGATAAGTGATTCTAATTCCAAGATAATTTCAAAAATGAAAATTAATGTCGAATTACGCATGAACATGACAAGGACAAATAATGATGATAAGGATGAATAAGGACATAAATAAATGAAAATGAAAAAAAATACTCACTTGAAAGCCTGATCTCATTCTCATTAATAAATCTATGAATAATTGTTGTCATTTTATTACAGATAAAGAAATAGCTGGGTATGCGTTTGATCCCAGTAAAGTGTCAAGGAAAACAAAAGGCGAGTATTCTAAAGCAGGTGTCGCTCATCCAACTGAAGAGACTGAAGAGGACATGCATCCTCAAGTGATTTGTCCAGACGAACGGCGCTTATTGACATCATCGTCATTGTGTTTATGTACGAACTGTGAAGCTATGCCTTCATCAAGAGTGTGTTTGCTGCCTTGAACAAAATAGTGTTGATGAAAAACGTTATATTGGATGTATCACTTATAACTCCGATTTTCAAGCTACTTGCTTGAATCAGGGAGTGCTAGACATGTCCATCGCTATGCGCGCTTCTTTTTTGGCAAAAGCACCCGGTGCAGATCAGCGAACACCAGAGCTTTACCGACATATACCCTACTGTAATTTTGTGCATTGGATATACAACAGGAGTTTGGGCCGTCATAACCGTCTAGTCATTCCATCATGTGTGGTTATAGCTATCAGAAAGGCATATCCTGACCCAGAAATGAAATACAAAGGGTTTTCATTTCGTGATTCTGACACTGCGATGTAAGTATCATATTTACGTCCTTTGTACAATAATTAAATAAATTTATAACACCAACCAAAAAAATCGATTTAAAGTTTTTAATGTAATAAAAGATAAGTGGGAAAAGGATATTTTGAGGTGCTGAGTACGAATACGATCGTGAAAACTGTTAATCACATTTAGCTTATTTCTATAAATGCATGCTTTCTAACGTGCTGATAGCCTGTCCTTCTTTGGCTTATGGCCATATGTTATAATACATTAAACAATACATGGATTTGCAGTACATATGTTAGATTACTATCTTGAATTAATCTGTTGATTTATTCGTGAATTTTTCGCAATTTTTTTGTGTTCGAGTTTATTGTGAAATTTTCTCTAGAGATCACTCAGATTCACTGTCTTCGGATGTCACAGTGTTTTTCGGGTATTGAAAAGAAACTCAGATCTGGGTGAATTTTCTTATTTGTGTTGCACCCAAAAACTGCACAGGACTGAGGCATGTTTCACACTTAGGATGATGACCAAGCAGCTTTGCTAACAAACGAGAAAAAGATAGATTTCACTTTGATGCAGAGCGAGCAAAGCAGTCGATGTTTGTTTACTCCATGCAGCGTTGTCGCTGCTGTAGAGACTTTTCACGGCAGCCGGTGGGTGATTCCACTAGTGACGTCATCACTCGAGAAAGAAACAGCGATTGCAAGCTGATCCACGGTACAATCGTTTGTCAGAGTGTGTAGACAGATTCACCACATAGGAAATTAGCATGATTGCGTGAAAAAAACGTTAGGTAAATTTGGGCGGACTGGGTCTTTAAAGGTAAGACCTGGTTTGTTCACAAGTTTGATCGGCAAATCATGTTTTATGAGTTTGTTTAATTTGTGATTTCAAGCAGCACTAGCAAAGTTTATTTCTAAAGGATTTCTGTTTTGTCAGCTTGTTTCTTATCTTTATTATTTCGTAAGGATATATTACAATTAGAGAACTCGTTCTGTTTAAGCTTGATGTTCAGTTTTAACTAAGCTCCATCTGCTTTATTTCGATCCGAACATACACATGTACATGTATGTTGCTGACGTTGTTTTTACTATATTTTTCGTGCAATTCGTTTTCATGTGGTGTGGCATCAAGCTTTTTAGACCTATGTTCAATCTCATTGTTGTTGATCCCTATGCTAACATCGAGATAATATACGGAGATTTTGCATCGGACATGCAGTGAATTTAATTCGTTCGTTGTTCTACTTTACTGCAGATAAACGTAAATTCGATAATAGTAAGAGTGGTACTTCCCTTTTTGATTGTTCGCTGAAGAATTTGAGTTTGACTGAACTTTTCAGAGGCAGTGAATTTCATGTCGGTCATGAATTAATTTTTAAAATCTTCTCTTTCACTGAAGCTAGTGCACGCACCAGGATTGGTCATCATTTGGCCTGGCAGGTGGGTAGAATCGGTTTTTTCTATTATCGGGTGTGCATTGACCAGCCGCGGTACTAACGACTCCGCTGATGATAAACGCTGCCAATATAACATCATCCACCTTTAATGATGCTCATCGACTCACGATAAAATAAACTGTGTAAATCTCAAGGCTAATGTTATGATGTTGAGAAAGAAAAGTTTAATTTCGAAAGCAATTAACATTAAGCAAATTATCTAGTGAAGGATTGATGATTAACTTTGCCATCCTTGAAATTGCTATAGAAAAATAGAAAATAAATAAAGAGCAGGAAATTATGACTTCAACGACAATTCAAATTCATTGTATTCTTTCTATGTTTATCAATTTCCTATAATCTGGAGAACTGATAAGATCTGCATCCAATCTGGTGAAAAAAAGAAGCGACTGATTTTATCTGTGGAAACAATTGTTATGAAGGATGTCATAAACATGCTGTCTCCTTCAAAACATAGCTAACATTTCCTCTTCATTCATATGCATTAATGAAATCTAATCATGAACATTGAAGAGACCATCATTACAAATTTAAACATCAGATTAGAAAAATGAACAGTAGAGCATATCAAGATAGTCCTTTCATCAAGCCAAATACTCTCAGTCGCCTAAGTTCGTGCAGCGAAAAGGGTTTTATGGCAAATAAGAAAAACACAATGTGGTCATCCTTTCCGAATTAGCCCGATATACGAAGGTTGTCCTGACTGAGAAAAAAATTTGCTTCATCTGCCGTCTCCCGGACCCTTATCACTGTGTTATCGATGTGAAAAGTAGTAAACGCATCTACATAGAATCTTGTACTCTAAAATGTCAATTACACAGAAAGTTTGTTTTGATAACAGAAAGTCTAGAAGTTTAGAACTCTCATTTATGTCTATCGTGTGTGCATGTTATCACTAAGAATCAAATAAATGCACTTAGATACCAAAAAATGAGCTTTGTGATGCCACATCTTGTACCATTAAAGAAGCAAAACTTTTACACGGATCCATAACAACGAAATATGAAAAATGCATAAAAAGTAACATTTTCTTAAGCTTGTATTACTTCTATATTATCATCAAAACTTGCTGAGGAAGATAACAAACAAAATATTGATCTCTTTTGAGAGCACTGACTTCATAAAATGAGAGCAGTCAGCATGTCCTATCAGCTCCCGCTTGCGATTCCATTGCTAGGGCAACATATGCTCGAAGCAAATAGTGGAATTGTGCACAAATCATGTAAATCTGAAGCTATAGGCTAAATTCAATCATGCACATTGTGCATGCAGATGAGAGCGATGTCCATAAGGCATTATGGCTTGAAACAAATTGGGACAAAGAGAATCCGTTTTTTTACCGTATATACAAATTTGTATTGGTCATACAATGTACGTCGAATTGGGAGTGCGGGATATTCTTAGCTGATGCATGCATGAAGTTTCGTCGTCATTTGCGAATGCTTAGCTTGCATTTGAGCATCAAAAATGCTGTAGATACTCAAGGATGGTGATGGGCTTAGTACTGCTATTTCGGACCAGTGATATTTGAATGGAAACAGTCTAGAAGCAAAACTGGTTTCGTGTCTATCCACATTTATCTGTATTCAGTGTCAGCGTTCATATAAGTGATTGACGCGAGAGAAATTTCTTGTTATATATTTTCGTTTCTGGATAAGTAGAAACCGTCACAGGAGAACTCAACGCGGACAATGAAGTTTCAATCAGTGAAAGCTTGAAAATTGAAACTATGAATTCTCACTTCTCTCCATATTTCGTTTTGAACATAGGTATTACTCTAGCGAGTCTCTTAAGTAATATGTCTGATACTGCAAAGCTATTTGATCATCAAGTTTAAAAATTTGTTGTAGTTTATAATATAAGCTCAGCAACTGGCATAGGCCTACTCAATGCAATGGTGAATTCATTCACTATTCTATTCCGATTTGTAAATAGTCAGGAACGCTTCAGTGCAATCCTAGTGGTGCACAAAAAGAAATAGTAGTTAGCAAACGATTTCGCATTGAAAAAAGGAAATTGGAGTTCTACTCAGGACTCGAATATGGGCAAGGAAAATCCCGAAGATTTGTAGTAATGAAAATGGGAATTGAGCACTTCAAAAACAAACTTCGAAAGATCCGCACTATCTTCATCAGCCACAAGCCGATTAACAAGGCAGAAATGTTTATGTAAAGTCACTGAAGTTAGCAGAATAGCTAGCAGTGGTTTTATAAAAGTATTTCGTTCAGTCCTGATTTTCCATGTCTATTGAAAAAAAAACTACAAATTTGTTCATTCTATCAGTTTTCAAAAATGTACTGATAGATTAACTGATGGCTTTCTGATAATATACGCGATTCTGTTCTCCCCAAACAGCTACGGATTCATATTTCAATCATAAATTCCGAAGTTTTGTCACCACATTTGGAGCCCCTCACACCCCTACAAAACCTTCTATAAGTACAAGCACAGAAGAAATCAACGAAATTGTCATTTCATTTTGGAATTCACTGACTGATACATCCTGACGACATAAACACTTTGTACACACCAAATAACAACGGATTCCTAATACAAGAACAATTTTCGAATTTGTTCACCACATTTAGAGTCCCTCACAGCCTCACAAGACGCGCTGTTGACAAGATGACCATTCCTGAATGAATCAGGAGTTATGAGACTTGTGAAAGGAGCATTTTAGAGTATTATGCATTTTTTGTACACCTCGACAAAGAATCAGAAGAGCTACTGGAGAAAATTCAAAGACGATGCCATTCAGCAATCTATGGGAGAAACTGTGAATCAATTTCTTCCACTCTCATATCGACGACAATTATCATTAATGAGGCAGTCGACCCGAGCGTCCCTCTTCTCTCAGCGATATTATTTCATAGAATTTCAACGACAAAATGCTATCAGGAGAATAAGCTTATTATTGTGATATATAAGAACATTACAAATTATTTCGAGTCATGCATGCATCCTTTTATTAAGATACTTTGACTCGCCTGTATAAGGTCAACATAGAGGGAGAGTCTCAAAAAACATAAAGTCTGTTGAACTTTTCAACAGAATACCAGTTGCCTCTGACAGCTTGAAAGTAAACCCCTGCTTCCACGAGCTGTCAAAAGCAATTGATATCCGGCTAAAATTTTAACAGAAATATCTTTTAGATATTGCTGAGAACATTCCTGCTATTTGAATTCTGTGTCGAGGCTTTCCCTGGAACATGACCATTTTGACTATAGGAACCATACAAAAGGGCATGAGAAAAGAGCATACTTAAAATAAAGTGAAAATTTTCTATGTAGGCTTAAATTGCATATACGTATCGCATGCCAAAACTAAATTGAGAAAGAACACTCTTCGATGTTAAGGCCCTAGGCTTTTCAACCTTTGCAATCGAAGTATCATAGAGTGTATTCAAAAGACGATCTATGCCCATTTCTTTGCGAATTTGTGAACGATTATCTAACTTTTCTTTACTTACTTTTATGTTGTTGTTTAGAGGACCATTTCAAATTGGCTGTGCTGCAAATGTTATCCTCTTGTAAAAGTTCGTAATTTCTCCTAAACTGTATAATGTTGGTTTGGATTTTAAAATAGCCGATGCTGTTTGATCTTGAAGTTTAATTACCAAATTTTCGTATGTACACAGACCGCGTCAGGGGAAGCAGAAGTAATCTTCCCCTGACGCGGTCTGTGTACAGAAGAAAATTTGGGAATTAAACTTTTAATATCAAGCAGCATCAGCTATTTTAAAATCCAAAGTTATCCTCTTGAATATAGAATTTATTGTATTATTATTATATGCAGAAAAATGCTGCTGTTTCTGCTGACCTAGAAATATTGATATGTAAAGGTAAAACTAAATGCAGGTCGTAGGCTTGAAACTAGTTCATAGCATTAATTTATTAACATCCTAACATCAAGGCACGGACTACTCTTGAGACCTGGACAATGTTCTCAACCCAATTGTCCGGATAAAAGGAGGTTGAGTGTACATTATGCATGTCTCCGATCCATCGAAGCCAGGTTCAAATGCAGAACATCTAATAAAATGATGTTTCGTCGAAATTGCAGACATTACGGAATCTTGACATGGTCACTCTTCCCTCCACAATAGGTCCTCATTCCTTTCAAAAAAGCTTCATTTAGGGTGCGTTTACACGTGTAATGTGATTGCTGACACTTTTCGATCCATGATGAGTCAGAAAAGAATGGACAAACAATGGAAACAAAGACATGCCTTCAAATAATCATGCTTCGCGCGTCATCAGACAAAGTCCAGACGATAGCAATTTAATGAATGGTGATAAAGAGATATGCATTCATCTCATCAGTTTGCTATCCCTTGAGTGTCAGTAAAAAGTGTCGGCTAAAGTTACGCCATGTTAAACTTTAGCTGCCACTTTTTGCAGACACTCAGAGAATAATATTGTCTGGTAGCGCACGAAGCACGATTATTGAAGGCATGCCCTTACTTCCATAGTTTGCCCATTCCTTTCTGACTCATCATGGATGGATGCAATAAGAACGAAAGTACAAACGCACCCTTAGAGCCATTACACAATTAATGACAGACCCATTTTCCAAGCGCTAAGAGTTAAAATTATCAAAATCCCACTGTTAATGTTATAACCATTATCCATTCATAGACAGCTACATCATAAAAACACTAAAAACACAAAATTGCTTCAAACATGGAAAATGTATTCTGATAAAAAGATAAGAAATCATCTGCACAATTATTGGCTCTTTTCAAATTTTGCCCCTCTGGTACGACCACAACTACAATTGTGATTTGCATATATTGTATAATACCCTTATTCTGCAGATATAGAGCAGCAAGCAAATGACCTCTCGACAGTTACAATAAGTCGCCGTTGTCGCGACAATATTTCATGTGATTTCGAGGTCATTAGTTAATACCTACTATGTGTCAAGTTACAAACTTTTCAGGAGAAGCAAAAAACTGTCTGTAGATTACGATACTTATCGAAAATGGGAACCATCTCATCACGTGCCTTTTAACATCCCTCTACTATCGACGAAATATTTTAAAATATAAATAGAATGCAAGAAGGGGCCGCAATTGAGTGTAATACATGTCATGAATGCACATGTGAGATATTACTTGCTAAGCACATGTGACGCATTAACCAAGAATGCATTATGTGACATACCATTGTTTGTTGCTACAGCACAAGTGAGATATTAACCAAGAATGCACAAATGCGATATTATTTACTAAAACGCATGCACATATACCATATTACTTACTCATAGCCTAGGGCAAGACTTTTAAGCGACTTTTCCTTCAGATTTAGGTTGCATAATTCGCTGAAATTTTAACAAAGGATCCGGATAAGCATCAGCATAACTTTTATCGAAATAAACAGAAATGGCTAAAAATGCACAGTAGGTGCCGTCCCTAAAATGCTTATGTGCGACATTGTCGTGACAACGACGAAATACTCGTGCATCACGTTCCCTTTGGAAGTTAGTCTACGCGTGCGCAGCTTCTGACATCATATATCAGTCACCATAGCCGTCAGCATGAGTTTCTCGATATCTAAGGCACCCATGTTCCTCATTCCATTTTCCGTAAAGCAAGACGTGTGAAGGCACTGGCGGGGGGAATTAGAAAAGAGTCCAATTATACTCTGTTCAAAAAAAGCTGTGTAAAAAAGCTACACTGATCAATTAAATATGCACATATATCAATCAACTTTATCAGTCACAGAATTCTGTGAAGCTAAAAATTGTTTGTATGCCCAAGACATTCGAAGTTTATTTTTCCTTTTGTTTTTTGGGTATTCTTTTAAGATTTGATTTTCAGGCCTCTTCTGTTTCTTCTTCACGGATAATGGATTTGGTCCAGATGATTTCTTTTTCTTATGACCCACACTTCTTTCAAGATCAACATTAAATTCGGACGCAAGTTTCTTCATGCTTCTTTTGTCAGTTTCGGTAAGATCGCTTTCATCTCTCATCACATCACTCACTTTTTCTTTGAGTTCTTCTGATGGCTTTTCGAAATTTATGCATCCATGAGCAATATACACTATGGGAACAGAAATGTAAGTCCTTACAGCTTCTCGCAATTCATCGTCATTCGAAGCACACATGTATCGGTCTTTCTTCGTTTTTTTAAAGAAGGATAACAGACATTTTGTGGCTGTTGTTTGATGAACTTTATGAGTACACTTTACTACACCAAATTGTTTCAAAACGTTTAGGTTTCCATACATGTCCTTTGATAACTTCCGTATTTTCATAAGTCTTTCACATTCTGACCTAACACAAGAAGTAGTGAAAATATTCACTTCAGTCCCCATGAATTTGGGCATCTGTTCGGCAATATTTATCTTGAAGTTCAAAGCTTGACGAGCGAAAGTGCTGTCCAACACTATCTTGTATGGAGGAGTTAAGCCGAATCCATATTGAAACGTTTGTAGTATTTTCTGAACACGCTTTTTACGTTTTCCTTTCATCCCTCTGCAAAAACAAGAACGGAATATTAATTAGTTTTTAGATGCTGGCATGTAGATCAGAACAAAGCAGTCTTTGGTGTCAAATAGAGCATGAAATAATGTGGCAAACTAATTCATCAATTTCAAGTGGATGAGGACATGTCATCTAATTACATCAGCCAGGAAATAAAAGTTGGTTTGAAGTGAAATGAAAATGCCTCCAACTTATTTTTCTTGTATACATATACGGTCATTCACGAACGAGGCATTTCGGCTGTTCAGTTCACCGCTCATTCAATTGTGCGCTAAACCACTCCAGCACATTGAAAAAAAGTAAGTTCGCTCAGTTCATTTTCGTTCACTTTGCAAGATGGCATATTCATGGCAATGTGCTTGTTGAATTTTACCCAAGAATAAGCCTATCAATCGCATAAAATATACAAAAAAATCATCAACCATAGATTGCCTATTTTACTTCAACATTCTGTCAATTTTGAGACAATTTGTCCTTTTGTTTAACAGTTCATTTTTTCGTGATTATTACTATAGAAGTGCTCCCACAAATTAGGTGCAGTAGACGATCTGTCTCACATATGCGAGTAAATACAACTTTAATATTTGAAAGCACATTCAATATCACCTGCCTTCGCTTTGTCATTGTCATTTCTTTGTTTGGTCAAGTGGCAACCTATTGCATTAAGCTAAATCAACGACGATCGTGGCCATTTTTAAAAATGGCGACCAAGACACTTAAAAACGGTATATTTCCGTTTGTAGCTGCTGCAGGGAGGCACAACTAGAGTCGAATAGCAGGTTTTTGAGGTCATAGATTCATGTTGAGACACTTTCAAGAACTCACGATAATTGCCAGAACCTCATCTAGCAGCATGACCCTCTTTTGACCTCGTCAGAAGGCATAGTAATCTTATATTTAGAATTTTTTTAATCCGAATCAAAATATTTGCTTACATTTATTCATATGTTTCGGCTATAAAACTTGGCTTTCATGTGAATATACGGTCTATTGTGTAGGCTTGACTGTTTGCTTGATATCTTGAAAAACTAAAATGTTACCCCAGCCTTATAAATTTAATGATGATTAGACTAGGAATTGAATCATTCCTTGTCGGTAAAAAGACATCACAAATGATAATAGTAGAGGTGTAGAAGAACATGATAGCCTATTGGAATAAATATCAGGGCAACTCTAATTCCATGATTTTTGGCTTCAGCAATAGAGCTCAAACAAATATAAATAGTTGACGCTTTTTGCAATGTCAATGGTCTTAAAATTAATTACGATAAAACAAAAATTATGATTCATAATGATGTATTTGAAAATGATTATTTAGATATTAACTTAAACAATTACACAAAACAATTTGAAATCGTCAAAGAATATAAGTATTTAGGATTTTGGATATCACTTGGTAAAAAAGGAAATCAATCAGCTATTTAACCGCCAGAAAATTAAAAGAACTTGGAGAAGTTAATGGAACAATTGTAGGAAACACTTTTGAAATGCTAACTTTATCAAGAATGCTGTACGGTTGAAAATTTCGCTTTCATAACAAATTGTCTGAATTAAACAAAATACAGCTTCAATCCTACCAAAGTTTCTATCATTTGTCAGCTACAACTGTAAATTGTCGCTTGATATGTGAGTTTGGATTACAACCTTTCGAATTTTATTTCTATAAAGCTGCAATTAACTTTTGGATTAGAATTGTTTTAAATCAGAATAAAAGTATAATGAAAATCTGCTTTGATCAAATTTCATACAATTTGAATAAAAATCACTACTTATAAACATGGTCTTGGAGAATAGGAAGACTTATCAAATAATCAAATCTATCATATCTTGAAGAAAACAAAATCATCTTAAATTTAAGAGCTGAATGGATAAATGATGCCAAATTCGAACTGGAACGGATTATTTGGAATCGGCACAATTTGATTGCTCAATAAAACATTATCTGACCTTGCATCTAGCACATAAAGATATTGCACCATTGTTAAAAATGATGAGCTGAAATCATAATTTAGAGGTCAGAACAGGAAGTTATAAAATTAGATTAGAATATGAAGAATTTGCAGCTTGTGCAATGATAGAACAATAGAAACTGTATTTCATTTTGTTTGTACAATAAGTGTTCAGTGAACGAGAACTAAAAAAAAGAACGAGACTAACTTTTTTCAGTCTAACTTACGAAGCCTATACGAAGTCATCGAGGTCCGGAGCATCATCAATTTGACGTGTCTCGTATTTCTCAAATTACGATCCATCGCAGGTAAGATAATTTACATCATTAATTGCTACTGATTGACATCATACATGTACGTTGTTCTATGACATACATGTATTACATGTTACTTAATAAATATTCTGTTCCGGACCTCTTAATATTTAAGATTGAATAGCTTGGTGTAAAATGTCCTGGGATTCCACACATTAATAATACATTTTCCAAAATTATGCCGTTTTTTCTCCACTACTGTGGCTATTATCTTTATAATATGATGTTTCGTGATTTAACTTCATTCGTTGAAATACATAAACCATTGATTATCCTCTCCTTCCAGCGTTTCATCATTCATAGTTTCCATGATTCATCAGCATAAATCACTAGTAAATGTATACATGTATTCTGCACATTGTAAACGCATGTTGATCTATGAATCTCATACCATCATTTATGTAGCATCATCTGTGCCCTCATTGACTTCATTGTGTTTTCAGTTTGACAGTAAACGTTCTGATATTCTTCAGTTGAACATAGACCATAAATACGATGGGCCCCTTGTCATCAATCTATTGCCGAAGGGGTCCTTTCTTATCAATCGTGTTGTCGAATGGGCCCTTTAATATCAATCTTGCTGCCGAAGGGGCCTTCTCATCGATCTTGTTACCGGATGGACACTTCGTCATCGTTCCTGTTGCCGAGGGAGACCTCTTCATCAATTTATCTTCTCATCAATGTTATTGGCTAAGGGGTCCTTTGAGGCAAGGTGGTTAGCAAAGGGGTCCCTAGAAGTCTGTCTGTCTAGCTAGCAGGGTTGTTATGCTAAAAACTCAGTCAGTTTGTTAAAACGTATTTATGTTTAAAACATGCATGAAACTGTGAAAAACTGTTAAAAATCTGCTGAAAACTATGAAATAGTATTATGGATACACTGTGTGACAATCTCTTTACCACTATCTAAAACTATTATAGGTGTAGATAAAACTTGTTAAAATCCATTTTAAATGTTTAGCCTACTAGCCCTTCTTCCGAAAAATGAAGCTTACTGGCAGTTAAGACATAGAAATATCAATTACATAGCATGATAAAATATCTTCATCACTGTACTTTCTGTGCCACTCACTCATTCATCAAAAGTAGGAAGAAAAAACTTAGCAAATAATTACCAGGGTGACCACTTCAGGAGGACCGGAAATCGGACCATAAGTCTGTCCCACAATTACGTCACATAAATTTTAAATTTTGATGATTTGACCATAGTTGTACTTATCCAAATGAAATGTATACTCGAATGTATGTAAAAATCTATGTAATCCATTGTGCTTTTTATATTGAAAAAGACAAACAATTTACATGAGTGAAGTATAATAGTAAGTAACGAACACTGACTTCTGAGTGAAAGTATAGGAAGTTCATTCACTTGGATTCAAAAATCAATCAGTGATACCAAAGACAATCCTTGAGCGATATCTCAGCGAAAATCTCGCAATTTACCGATATGCAGGGATTACGACAAACGAAGTTTTCATATCAATAAAACAAAAAATGGCACTATAGAGCATCGCGCAATCTGTGAAGAAACGATCATACGAAGCGATAATTGGCGACATCTGAAAGGAGAAACTTTCTGTTTTAGCGCATATTTTATGCAATATCTACTTTCCGCTCATTTGATGAGCACTGAATTTTTGTCGAAGTCTGAAATTGTTGGATAAAAACGAAAACTGAAATGAATTTATAAAATGGTATATTCATTATACACATTCAACATCAGATTAAAATATTTCTGTTAATTACAGAATAAATTAATCTAATAAGCTGCTCAATTTTTATTTTAGGGTAAGTAGTAAGAAAAAAACCATTAATTACATAATTGGCAATTTCGGACCTTCCCCCGAAATTCTGACCAACTTGAACGAACTTTAAACGTCACAGTTTTAATGTATCAAAAGAAAAATAAGACCTCAGAAGCGCTCTCAAGTCTAAGGCCCGACGATTAGCAGATGAAGCTGATAAAAAGGTGAGCCTCAGTCAAAGAGAAGTAGAAGTGACTTTCTTTTATTAAATAAATGAAGGTAGTTTTGAATTACACTTTAAACCCTTTCCATTTATCAGTAAATAATAGAATGTTTATTTTTATTTCTTTCCAAAATAATAGAATATTAGAAAATCTAAAAGCGGAAACTAAACGAACTCGAAAAACGAAAATTAAGAATCTAGGGCCGATACAACACTAATAGCTAGCCTTTAAATCAGGTTTGTTGATAGAATTCTGTAAATGCCTACTAATTTACGTTGCGCACAGTGTGCATTCATCCGATACTATCTGCAATTTTCTGCTAATTGAATGTCCTAGAAACCCATTATTCTCATGCTACTTACGCCAAGAGGGACCAAATGGAAATCCACGGATGAATGGCATGCCTGGTTTCTCAATACGCTGTTTCCGTTTATGTTACTTACATACCCTCTAAAAGCCCTCTCATGTTATCTATAGGTTCAACGCATTATAGCAAATTTCATTTTGACCTTCCGCTTCTTATTTAGTAATAGCCATAAGGAGGGCGATTCATGCCTAAACCGTATGTTTCAGCATACCAACAGGATACGGCCTATATTATTTACAACATAATTTTCCTCACATATTCACTTTCAATGTTTTAAGATAAAGCTTTGACAAAATATATTTTTTTCAAAATAAATAATTATCATGTATAATAATATAAATAAATAATATTAGAATAATATAAAAATGATTATTCATAATAAATATTTATATCACTGTTTTTGAATTGTCTTCTGGAGACCTGTGAATTAATTTAAGGAAATTAATTTTTTAAAAATAGGATATTGCAGTCAATAAAGACTATCTCAATATTGCATATAAAATAAAATAGTCATTGATAAAAATATTTGATGTGGGGCCCAAACCTTATGAAAGATCATTACAACTGGTACTTCTCCAATTCATATTAATATCAGCAACAAATAAATTAGCCACAAGTTTGATTTCACTTACTTATGATGTAGAAGGTTGGATAATCAAGAAACTCGCCTGATTTTTTGTCTTGAAAGTTTCAAATATCAGAATTTACGAACCGAGTCATATAGATACGAAGTATTTATATTCTTAGTCCTCATTAAGATTTTTAGCGCAAATCAGTTCAACTAAATATGTTACAAAACGTTTATTCTTGTCAAGTACTGGAGTCCTGCCACTTCGTTCTGGAAATGATTCATTAATGAATTGATGATTCACTGTGGAACTGTTTGTCAGCATTCAACATCTGCCTGAATCTCAATGACAGAAATCACTCAAATTATATAGTCAGTCACTTTTTGTAAAGATGAGTGCGCAGATGCTTCGTGTAGATCAATATTTGCAGAATATGAGAAGTCTAACAAGAAAAGCATGAATTCAAATTGAGAAATATTCAATCGATTCATGCAGCCGTTCATTGCCGAGAATAAAAGAAAGCCAGTAACAAAAAAACCACGTGACAATCATATTATCGAAATCGTCTTTATAAAAGCTAAATTAAAACAAACAGTTTCATTCATCAAACAGTGGAGTAAGTTTCAAGCCATCTTCAAACCCATTCGATGCCTTATTGGTGTAGTTGCAATGAAAATCAGAATCGTGGGCACTATATGCTCCCATATCATAGGAGTAAACAAATTTATGAGACATACAACGGTTGTGGATTAGTGGGGTTTAGCGCTTGATTTGAAAGATACCATCATTTCATTAAAATGACTAGTACCACGGCTTTCCACAAATAACAATAAGTGGACAATGTGCAAGAGTATGCGTGCGAACAGAAACAGAAGAACATCACATCCAAACCACTTCATGAATCGTGATACACGTAATGATTGATAATCTCACGTTTCTAGTCAAATATTCAAAGTTGCATCTCCATTTCTGACATGGGCAGAAATCGATGCACTGCGTCGCTTGCAAACTAGGACATGTAGAGTCATCTCAAAAACATTTCTTGTCATCGAGTAATTCATTAATTTAAAAAATTCGACTCCAGAGAAAATTTGACAATTTTTTCTCTGTTTTTTTTATGTCAATACTCAATAAGTTGCACTGGCAGTTTTATTTAAAATTGGGTTTCATTTTTGTAAACGCTCTTCTTCACGCTCTGAGCTGACGCTGTAAATGTACTTATTGACACTTTTCTTGCTGTCTTTGTGGTAGACTGACTACATTGGGTTCCACAGAACGCTAAACTACGTCAGCACAATCATTTTAGCGCGAACATATATCATTTGATGGAAGTGGCAGCATAGTAGTAGCATGAATTGCTTTTCACCTCCCAAAACTTGCCACTTCTAGACCCTTTCCATGAAGTTTTGAATGTGGGTCATCAAAGCAACATCTCAAACCCTCTTTGAAGTGTTGCGCTTTTACTCGCCAGTTTTATGGATATTGGTTTCTGCTTTCTAGGTATTAAAAATGCAAGGCAATTTCTCAACAGACAAGATTGCATCGTTCGAAACGTTCGGTGCAGACTGATATGAACTGTCGAGGTTCTTAGAATTTATTTGTTTAAGTTGATGGGTAGTGGTTTACAGACGTTCGAGATGATGCCCTTTATTGTTTATGCATAACTAGGATGAGCTTAGTTAAAGAATAAAGACGTTTTGGTTGGTGACAAATTTCTGCTTTAATTTAAGTAGTTGTAACTTTTTCAAATACATTTCTGAGAGAGTAGAGACAGATATCTATGTAGCTAGCGAGTAAAATCGCATTCGGTGAAAGATGTTAGGGAGATGGGCTTTGAAGCGCTGTATTTTAAACAATATGTAAATTTGTCATTGACGTATGAATTTAATAACAATGCCGCTCATATCAAAATATTCCTTAATCAAGGAACTCAGCATTGTTGTTGCTTTGCTGTCTAAGTATGCTGTCACTCCCATTATGTGATGGAATGTTACGTGAAAATGCTTGCGTTAACATCATTTTGTATGCTGATGAACCTTGTATAGTCGGGTTTCCTCTAAAGCGCATTTTTGTGTGGTAGTGTATTTGATAAATTTTCAGAATGTTTATGTAATTGAAGAAAATTACAAAGTGTTGCAGTGTTTTGCCTTTTTCACACTGAAATAAAATTTCTTGCAATATGCAATAACAGCTAGATATAATATAGAATATTGTAAGTTGATAATTGAAAACCAACGAACGATCTCAGGAGCTTGTATTGACCAACAACCTCACCCAAAGGCTTAACTCGAGAGACTGAATAATCAGTCAAGCCCAAAATACAAAAAGCTGTTCAAACAAGTTCAAAATTCATAGCTGATAGGCAACAAGCTATTTACAAAGTCCTTAAAATTCATACAGATAATGGAAACATGGCACAAGAAATATCTAGTCAGGTAAGAAATCTATAAAATCACGATAATTACATAGTATTGACTTAAGGACCTACTGCTAAACACATAAAAAAGGCATAGTTAACTGTGATATCTGCATAACATAGTACTGACCACTACATGCTTACCACTAGCTATGTCAAAGAAAGTCTAAAAGCCGTCGATCGATAAAATTGGATTTGCCGTCGGAGAAGTACAACCAAAAAATTAATAAAATTTAGTCTATATTAACAAAGTGAATTTTCAGTTTGTGCACAAGTTTTACACCGCCCCTTGATCTCAAGATCACAAATACGCTACAATACAAAGTCACGGAGATGACTTGGAGTAAGTCTGTATCGTCTAGGTTTCTGACATTCAAAAAATGATGTCACCTGCTCCTCACTTGACTTCTTCGAATCACCATTCCCCGAATCAGTCCAGGTTGTACCACTTCGGACGCAGTGCTGTCGGTTCAGCTTCCGGATGGACTTCAACAAATTCAGATGTTGATTGAATAGAAGAGGCTGGAGAAATTGGTTGGCTCGGACAAACATGACCAGGCGCCTTTCTCAAGTCTGACACATGTCGTGGGATTCCATCAACTTCCACCGTCAAATTGCCTGTGATATTGGTCACTTCTCCCAATTCCCACTGTGTCGTGCATCTAGCATTTGGTGGTTTCACAAACACAGGATCCCCGATTTGAAAGTCAATATTTTGCATCTGCTTGCCACCATCATCCTCGATCAACGGATACCGCCAGCTGTAGTTGAAAATTTCTTCACTTGGAGAGAGGCTGTTCTTTGCTTTTGGAGCCAAGTTGTAGAAGTGCAAAAACCATTCGAGCACATCTCCTTGGGTTCTTGCTGCCATTCGCTTAATTGTCCTGTGGTTGCGTTCCACAACACCATTGCCTGAAGGACGGTATGCACATCTGTATACAACTTTCAGCTTCCAGGAGTCAGCAAACTTATTGAATTCTTCGGAGCGAAAGATGGTAGCGTTATCCAAGAGCAGTTCGTCAGGCGGTCCTCTCTCCCTGAAAACTTGTCCAAGTTCAGCAACAATCAATGATCGTCAGATAGTGCTTGGCCTTGTAGTGGGTTGTGTCAATGGAGAGCCTTGTCCAATTGTCCTCGACTTCAAGATTGCCTCTGTCCCACTGAATGGAATGAGGATCGATGCTTGAACAGGGAATGCACTTCGCAATGACGTCTTCCACCTGCGTTCGATTAACATCCAAATGCGGATAATGGCGACTCAAAAAATATAGAGTTTTCTCAATACCAAAATGGTGCAGACCATGGATTCGCTCAATTTCAGCTAACGGAACGCAAGCTGCCAAAATTGAAGAGCAGCACTTGTGTCGCAGCCATTTTTGAGGCACTCTGGTCAGAGTATCCGCCTTGTTTTCCTCGGATCTCACCCACTTGATTGAAACGTTCAATGAGTACTCGCCGACACGATGTCTTTGATCAAGGACAGGCGCCGAAGGACAAGCGCTTCACCGAGACCTTTGGTCTTGACTCTCTTGTCTCCACATAGAATTGATGTAACCCATTGGTTCACTGTGTATGAGTCTGTGATTAACTCTTTCCTTTAAAGGCCACCTAACGGCTAGATTCAAGCCTTTAATAATGGACTCAAGCTCACTCAGATTAATGTGACCAACATCATGCGGTTTACGAAGCCAAGACCCATCCTCAACTATGTGACCTTCTATTTCCAAAGCTACACCCATCGCTAGACTGCTAGCATCACACCAAACTTTCCCTTTGTCAACACAAGAAACAGACCAAATACCCTGAACTGGATCAAATTCATTCACACGAGTGCACAAATCTCCAACTAATGCCACTACGTTGTCAGAAAGCTTCTCATCCCAATGTCCTTCTGAACTCTCAACCTTTTCAAGTAAGAACATGCCGGCCTAAGCCATCCACACAAAGGAAAATGTCCAGTCAGTCTTCCACACAAAGCAAATAAATTGCCTTTTTGATTTTCATAACATCCGAAAATCCCGAAATATCATTGTCCCTCTTCCATCTACAAACTTCACCCTTTTCTCTCAATCCTAAGCCCAAGAAGCCCTGGCTCCCTGAAGTTTCTCAAGGTGGCTTTGCTTCAAGTCCAAACTTGGTAAGAACACGTAGGACCCTGCAGTTATCGACAAAGTCGTTGTTTACGATGATATCATCGATGTAGGAGTCGGTATTTGTTTACGCACTAAATCATCTGATTCCCAAAAACAAATTGCAAGATTTTTGTCATTATCTTTGGGGCAGCATTCAAGCCATATCCCATCAATCGCGTCAGACAGTTATGTGATCCTTTATACTTCACTACTTGGTAATCGCCACAAACCCTCATCAACGTGTATTTGTAGATAAATAAGCTTTGCGAAGGTCAATGACACTTAAAGATTATTTCCCAACTTACCGCCAGTTTCTGATTTTCTCTTGGAGCACACTGACTTTCTGCTGTATGGCTCGATATGTAGGCATTTAGCTCACGAAAGTCCATGACTGGACGCACTTTGTTTCTTATTTATTTGAATGACAGCCAATCAATGGAAATCAAAGCGTCATAATCATCTTCATACTTTTTTAGCCATCCCCTTTTCTATCCAATCATCAACCTCGCTGCAATAATCATCTTTTGCCGAATCTGGAATTTTATATTGGCTTCTTAAATTTCTCAAATCTGGTTCAGCCAGAAACTTCCATCTCACAACCCACCTACCTCCTTCGAACGTACGGTGTGAAGTCTTGGTCAACAATCCTAATGGCTCATCCTTTATAGACGAGTCCTTCGGAGTGATTGCCATCACAAAGCAACGAACCTCAATAGCCTTGTTCCAAAAAGATTTCTTTTCCATTGAAGGTTAGGGCAAAAGTGGGATTTATTTCACTGAAAATAAGTGACTTTGTTTGTCCTTCACTATGATTCCGCCACTAGCATTAATGAAGTCCATACCCAAAATAATTCCGAAGCCTTCCAGAACAATCTTTGTGACGAGGAAATCCAGCACAATAATGCGCCCAAATAGCTTAACCCTTCAAGTTTGCAGGAACCATCACAAACTATCTGACTGTCGTCCATTATCACCACGATGGACTTTTCATTCGAAATACAACTCTTGTTGATCATATTTCGAGAGACAATGGATTTGGTGCACCCAGTATCAATCCATTCCATTGTTAGGGTGTTATTGACTTCAATTTCTCTGGAAGGAACTTGCCTCGAATATGATATGGGAAGAGGCCACTTGCGCAATAGTGAACAGCTTCCCCTACTCGTTTTTTTCATCATCCTTTTCGGACATCAACTTTGGGCAACTACCTATCATGTGGCCTACTTCTCCACACTTAAAACATCTCCTCTCCCGCATTATGAACAACGATTCCTAGTGTGTCCCTCCTTCCCACAATTGTAGCAAATGAATCCTTCTAACCAACTGTGATTTTGAATGGCCGTTCCTATCTACAAGTACATTCCTAGTCACACAACAAGTTCAAAGGTTTTTGACTTCAAACAAAGCTCTAGTTCTTTGCAGAATGAGTTCTAAAGTCATCTCAGACAAACAGCAAGCAGCCTTCAACTGTTGCTTTATTTCAATTGGAAACCCGCAAACGAAGGCACACTTCAAGTACTCTAAATTGGTTTCTGAACCAATAAGCTTCATCATTCCTTTCAAATCGGCTAAGTACACATCTACTGATTCACTGATTAGCAGTGTTCTATTTATCAAAGACTCATACACAGTGAACTTATCATGGTTAAAAACATCAATAAGTGCAGATTTTACCTTTGAAAAATCTTTGCGAGTCTCCTCTGACAAGCCTTTGTAGACAGAAAATGCTCCTCCAGTCAAAAACAAAGTTAGAAAATTCGCCAAGTCATCGATCTTTTGCAGTGATGCAACCATCCTCCAACTTGTCAGACCATTCATGAAATCACCTTCTCCATTGTACTTCTCAATAATGTCCGAGAACTTGACTGACATGTTGTTGCCGTGATAGCTTGTAAGTTGATAATTGAAAACCAACGAACGATCTCAGGAGCTTGTATTGACCAACAACCTCACCCAAAGGCTTAACTCGAGAGACTGAATAATCAGTCAAGCCCAAAATACAAAAAGCTGTTCAAACAAGTTCAAAATTCATGCTGATAGGCAACAAGCTATTTACAAAGTCCTTAAAATTCATACAGATAGAAACATGGCACAAGAAATATCTAGTCAGGTAAGAAATCTATAAAATCACGATAATTACATAGTATTGACTTAAGGACCTACTGCTAAAACACATAAAAAAGGCATAGTTAACTGTGATATCTACATAACATAGTACTGACCACTACATGCTTACCATTAGCTATGCAAAGAAAGTCTAAAAGCCGTCGATCGATAAAATTGGATTTGCCGTCGGAGAAGTACAACCAAAAAAATTAATAAAATTTAGTCTATATTAACAAAGTGAATTTTCAGTTTTTGCACAAGTCTTACAAATATATATATTATAGATACAATATAGAATAACAGCTTTCTAACCATCAGTTAGGCCTTTATATTTTCAGTTCATAATGTTTCAAATTTAGTGTAGGCTACATCATTCACCAGTCAATTATCTATTGAAACATTTCATTCTTTATCTGTAGATGCTCCGAGCCTACCGATACCTTCCGCTTTCATGAAGAATATCGGTATCACGTGCTGACTCGAATCTATTTTCTTTGTGATCATCCTTGGTTGATGGCTCTCTTGCCTTTCTGTTTATGTATGTCTTTTGTGGTAGCTAATCTAAATATTCACATGCAAGTGAGTCTTTCAGGCATTGTCAATAGCACTTCCTCGGTTCACTGAATGAAAAGAGAGGGCATTTGTCTCCAATCTCCGCTCCATGTCAAGTAGGCCAATGCCATCATCATCATCAAGATACGTTTTTGTCACTGGAATTCTCATTGGCAGAATGCTTCATTCCCTCATAATTGCTGACATCGGTCTCACTTGTATCTTTACCTTACACTTATTCATTACAGATCATTCTTGATGATGTTCCGATCATGGTTTTAGCCGATCTATATGTGCTACTAATTATTTCCTACTGGGCCTTCGTTTTTCTTTCACTTATTATGTAGGTACAGGTACGGTTTTGTCAGAAAAATCTTTTTCTTTATTCTATGGTCCAATTCAAGGTCGTGTAAGTTTTCAGACCTACTCTTTTATGCTGGTGGTTCTCAAATGACGTCACCTACAGCATGACGTAGTATGGCCATACAGTATGGCCACTTGTCACTAACGTTGGGACGAAAGTTGTCGAAATATTTCGCGAAGGATGTTTACTTTTATTTCCTTCGAAGTATATTTCTTTCAATTTTTTCAACCTTTCTGCACATCGAATTACTTCTAAGTTTTTTCCACATCGAAATCTTCATCTACACCGAATTCATTGGATAAGTTTCCTTCCATATCAAAATTTTCATATATATATATATATATATATATATATATATATATATATATATATATATCAATTTCTTCCAAGGATTTGCTGTGTGGGGTCATATAGGAATATTGAAATCTTGATGATTTCTTTGAAGTTTACTTTCTAATGCATAAAACTTTTCCGTTAATCGATTTCCTCCTAAATTTTTTCTTTATAGCGAAATTTGCCACCTGCGATTCGGCAAATTTTGAGTGAATCGAGTTATTGGGAATTTGCATGAGCATAATTCACCTTTCTTGATTTGCGTTTTGCATAGCCGAGGGTAATGGAGAATCTCATGGATTCTTAGCATGAGCAGCAAACAAGTGTAATTTCAACAATCTCTGTAAACACCGGAATGATGGACTCAAAAAATAACACCAGTAAATGCCATAACCTGTCAAAAGAATTGCAATTTGTCACCCATTAATTTTATCCAAGCAGCAAAATATCGAGATCAATGGAGAATGCTGTACATGTTGCAGCCCAAATTCTCACGTTCCGGTGGAAAGGCCAAACGGAGCACCCAGCACGTGCTGTTATTCAATGGGAAAGCTTATCAAAGACTTTTTTGAGCTACTGAAGTGATGGAGTGATACCATTTCACTTAATGAAATATGCAATCAAAGTAAAGCGTTTTTATTCTTCTGAGATAATTACAGTCTACTCTGCATTACAGCATATTTCGAATGACATCAAGACGGTGGATTTGAGTTAGATTTGACACGTGACTTCACATTGGCCTTGTTTTGCCAAAATGGCAGTTTGGTGGTGTAAACTGGGTTTGCGACCTCTGGCTTGTTAAGTCCACTAAATCTCATCTGTGCATGGAAGGACCTCCATCAATCTTTCCTATACCTGAATCTTGAGCCCTGAAAGTGAACAATTTTTATAAGCTGAAAATCAGTAGATTCTATCTTTCTATCTTGATTTTCAGACAAAAAAGACATTAAAGCACATTAAAATCAAATTGCCCTAAACAACAATGATATGCACAATGCATGGATTTCGCATTATGCTGTGTTGTACTAGCCACAAGACTACTGATCTGAACAATTCTTATATCAATCTATCAGGTATATGTACTTAAAACTGAAGCCAAATCAGACTTAATGTTCCGAAGGGTTTCAATTTCCACGTTGTCCTTGTTTTGGCCCCATCAAAATATCTAGATTGCGAACTAACACGCATAGAGTAGTCAATGCTAAAGACAATTCCATGTATCTCTGTGGTAACATATCAATTAGTTCTACACCTTCTCCATATCTATTTCAGATATTTCCAAATGGATTTCAGATCTTTCCAAATGAATTTCAGACATTTCTAAATGAATTTCAGACATCTCCAAATGGATTTCAACTATCTTCACAGATGAGATTGCTATATCTACGGTGCATTAGCTGTCATAGATCTGTGTAATGATGTCCTATGAATAGGTTTAACAGATTTTAGGAGTTGATATACATGTTTGTCTTAACTTTACAGGACCACACTTAGTTCAAGATTCATGGATGTCAAAACGCAGAGGTCCTAATGACGTTCTTTTTACTATTCTTTCATTAGATTCAAAACCAATTTCAATAGTAATTTACCCGCATCATATTATGTAAACATTAAAAAAGACTCTTGAGGTACAATTTTGTAATCAAACAATATTTACACTTGATAATAAGATAAAAACATTTGAAGATAAGTTATCTTCTCACATTCATATCCTCCATGTTGGAGACACTGTCGAAAAATCCTTGGGAATGTCCTGATGCTCGCTCGTTGTCACGCGTTGTTATCGCGTCCATCGCTTCGTCAATTATATCTTTAACATAGGTAAGGCGCTGTAGAGCTATTTGTGGAGGAGTCACTGATGGAACTCTCATTCGTTGTTTCACGACATATTTCATCTTGCTTCATATTGATTCGACAGGATTCAGCATGGGAGAGTATGGACCAAGCCGAACAATGCGCTAGGACGAATCCGTTTCGGTGCAGTCTTCCAGTTTTGAATGACAAGGAGCATAGTCACAGACCAAAACGGTTGAGTCTGGAGTGATGCCTTGAGGAAGGTGGTGAAGCATCTTCAATACCCATTCCTTGGCCATCTGAGATGTGAATGCTCCTCGGCGTCGAATCCAATGCACCATTTGAAATGATGAAATTGCTGCATTAACATGCACGCTCGGGCCTTTGCACACAGGAAACTTGAACACAGGACGCTCTCCGATGGATGCTCTTTCCTGAGTACGTCTGCAGAAGAGATTGATGTTCGTCTCATCCATCCATATGATGTTCTTGCCCTCTGCTATCCATGCACTGATTGTCTGGGCGTACTGTCTTATCATCTCCTTGTTCAGCTGGCTGTTCAATGTTAATGGGCGCCGCTTCATGTTCAGCTTTCTTTAATGTTATCATTCTGCCCTGTAGATAATTGTGTATTGTCGATTTAGAGACATATACGCCAAGACGCTCGCGCACCCTCTCTACTAACTGATTCAACGTTTGAGCTGGATCACTCTCAATTTCTGTAATAATCACATCAATATGAATCTCTCATTTTTTTGCTTCTGTCGTCCTTTGATTTTGATCTTTCATTACCGCTACGAACCCAATTGTATGCGGTTTTTACTTTTATACCTAATTGAACGGCAAGCTCCCACCAATCACCACCAGAATCGGCTACCTCTACGATTCTCTTTCTGTCAGTCGTAGAAATACAATGATAATTTCCACAAGGCATTATTCAAAATGCTATAATTATGCAACGTAAGCCAATTGAAAAATATTCTATGAACTTAATCAAAAATTACAAAAAGCAATATTTGAAATGTTTACATAGCTCTTTCTGTTCTTTAACATACCTCTTTCTGTTCTTTATTTGATTCCGTTCTTTTAAGTATTGTATATTCCGAACTGCAATATGCAAGATATAGCAATCTCATCTGTGAAGATGTCTGAAATCCATTTGGAAATGTCTGAAATTCATTTGGAAAGATCTGATATTCATTTGAAAAGATCTGAAATTCATTTGGAAATGTCTGAAATTTATTTGGAAAGATTTGAAATCCATTTGGAAATATCTGAAATAGATATGGAAAAGGTAGATGTACCAAAAGAGAAAATATGTAATTAAAACAGTTTTGATAAGAGCATTGCTTTTTTAACACACGGTAGTTCAGGCTTCTAATTTAGTGTTGTAGCATGCGCTATTTTGTAATGACATGATGAATTCTCAGTCTAACGCTTGTGTATTTAACTTTCCTTGTTTTCTTTCGATACTCAAATCCATAATGTGTTTCTCTTTTCTTCCAGATGGCGTCATGGTCTGAGCGTCAATGGTGGTCTGGACCTGAAGGTAAGTGACTTGGAATAGAAGTGGGCAAAGGACTTGAGTATGCGAGCGTATGTTACCATTTCGGGGAGGGACGTTTTGACTCTCCGACTCCTTAGCTGGTGACTGTGGCAGTCTCAAACATCATGGGAAGTGAGGTATGAGAAATTTCGTGTTCTTTCGATCCATTTTGGTGGATATGAAGAATCGTACAAAAATCCATAAAAATTCTATGAGGGTGAGGAGAGAAGGGGTCTGTCTCTGATGTTAGTTGATAATGAAGAAACTTAAATGGACTTACCTAAGTTGTCTCACTTGATAGCAAGATTTTAGAGACCATTGTAGGATGTACATTGACATAATGATTTCAAATGCGCCCCTGATATTCGTGAATTATTAAAAGAGCTGTCTAATTACCTGGGTCAAGAACACATTTTATTCGACTTCTTGATGATTGTCATTTTTCTATTCATTCATATCAGCACAAAATCGTGCTCTCAACATCTCGCGAAAAATCGGAATAATGAAACCAAAAGAGGTCTGTCAGGATTCAGAGAGTCAGTCCCTTGCAGCCGAAAGATGACAGCTTATGGTGCAAAAAGGGAGAGAAATCATCAGTTTCTTGTTAGATATTTGATAATCAACTGGCTCATTAGATTTTGTACATTTTCGATGTTTGTAGCCTCTCTCGAAGAACTATTTGGGTGCCATTCGAACGATTTGGGTACTCTCCTAGCCTCCAGCAGTGACGTCTTCAAAAATTCATTTCTTAATAATGCCGTAGAGGCATTCATGGCATGTGGAAAAATTCCTCAACTTAAAATGGCAATCCATAATATAATTATTAATTTACCATCGATAGGCAGTGCAACCCAGTCCCAAATGTTTAAGCTTCCAAATTTCCAGTCAGCTTTTATCTTAGCCAATAACAAGGTTGCTTTTGACCTAGAAGTGTGCAACTATCTTCTCGCTTTCAGCAAGGGTCAGTGTGTTAGCTTTTGGTGTTCATCTGCATCCTTCTGCACCGATTCTCCTTTATATGCTATTGAAAGCTGTTTTTGCTATCTTTTCATTGTTTCATAAACCTCATGTTGAAGCTTCTTTTAGTGTGATTGGAGGTATTACTGACAAGCAATTTAATATTATTTGTTATTTGAACACAATTTGCAAAGAGACTAAGAAGTTCAGTGATAGCTTAGTTTTTATGTGACGAAATTGATTTTCATTTTTTCTACAACTTTCCTTTCAATTCCAACACTGATGCAGACCTCCGGATCACCTTGATTTACCAAATTGGGTGTTAGCCTGAAACACCCTAATACTTATTGACACGAAAAGGGAAGGAATGCAAATCATCAAAATGCAATTCAATATTTCACTTGTCGGATAGTGTTCGAGCGGGTTAGTACAAAATTGTCAGGCAATAGCGTGAGAAACACAAAACCACAAAAAAGAGACGTTAGCCATGAGTGACTGAAGTTGAGATTCCACAAATTTTTCGGCTTTCTATTCCCGAAGAGTTCTCATGCCTGAGAAGTGATGCAAAATATTTGTTGAATTAGTTGCTTTAATTCAACAAAAACTGTTCAATCACAGAAAAGAATGCATGATTTTAAAATGATGCGCGACTTTGATTTCAAAATCCTCTCAAATATTCTTTTCCTGTATATATTCCTGTAAATATTCGTGCCTGTATCTCATGAGTGATGATGATCACTGCGTGATGATCAGGATGTCTGCTGAATCCTCTATGTAAATTGTCATGCTCTAATTGGAGACTTTCTTGTTGCAGTTGTAAATGGTAAAAATTTTGATATTCAACATGAAATTGCGTTGCATTAATCTGTGACATATTTCGCTAGAACAACGTGAGAAATATAGCATGGGGCTCTCGTTAGTGCATAGCAGTGTGTTGCTGCTGAAAATGGTCAAGCGTAACTTAGTTAACGTAGAAACTGAATCCGAAATGTACATTGTATTTCGCTACTGCACTGCGCTGCCAGTCCGAATGAATTAACAATGTGCATTTCAAAATACTCACGCAATTATTCTACAAATTTCAACACGTAGTAGTTGAAATGCAGCATTGGGTTGAAAAAAAGCTAGAACAAAAAGCATGTAAAAAGTCTGTAAGCTCGCTGAGCTCTTCTCGCTATTGATTGTTGGCTGCCGTTGTTTGAAAATGATAGATTCACGGAAGTCAGATGTTTGCTTTGTCTCTGTCAGAAATTCTGTGGCTGCTATAGAAATTAAAATGATTACATACAGATGATCGATTACTTGTCAATTGCTTTTTAATACGATGAAGTTCGCGAATAGTACTCAATAGAATATATCATTTATGAATGCACTGTAATAATTTGCATTGAAATATTTTAGAAAAATTACAATCGAAAAATAGAGAAATTACAACCTTTTTGAGTGACGCAAAACATGCTGTGCACGCATAAATAGTGAGCATTTATCTCAAAATTTAAAAATTCTTCGTACGCAACTCATGATTGTTTTGCTTAATTTGATGTACACGGTATTCATTAAGGTATCGCGGAGTTAGTTATTGAATCTGTTGGACTCCTGTCTGATGAGTGATGGTGGATGATTATAATAATAATGATGATGATGATATAATAAATAACAAACGTCTATATTTGTCATGAAAATCAGTATAAAGGAGCAATGAAATCTTCCACATGCATGAAATCAGAAGATAGACGTAGATGTTTGTGTCCATATAAAGGCCCTATGCAATGATTGATTGCCAATCCGAACCAGTAACACCTTTAAATGTTCATCGGAAAATTCGTCGTTTTTCGACTCTCGTGAGGACTGGCTTTTCAACATAGTTACTAAGTGTAGGCGCACCTTTCGAAATGTTTGCATGTACTTAAGAATGTATGTAATTTGTTCTTAATTGCAGAGGGTGATGTCGTCTATGCACGCTCGAAACTAGACGATGTTCTACAAGTGCTAAGGGAAAATCCAGAAAAGGCGTAAGTTTATCTACCTTTCATTAAATACGACGACAATTGTTACCGAGGCTAATTGTGTACGCATCTGTATTCATTCAGTGTTTTTTCGAAGGCATTCTGCACGGCTGAAGTGAAACCGCTAAAAAACTGGTGTTCCTCATAAATTAGACACGGTTTCTTCATACTTTAAATTGAACTTAAGGTGTAAAATTTAGATATGCGAATTATGCACAAATAGACTATTTTGACATTTCTTATTGTGCTAATTACTATATGTACTTACATGTACTTTATTTACTTTTTTACAACGCGGTAATACGAGACAATAGTTTCTTGTATATGTACATGTATATCATATATCAACTATATGTATTATCATAGTTGTCGAAGCCATGACTGTAAACCGCTTTAATGAAATACTTCATTTGTTCAATGTAATAGTTCACTTTTAGATCATTAAGATGAATTTCATAACAGTCATAGATTATATTTCTTTCACTAATGGTAGATTCACAAGCTCTTAATACTCAACATATTGCTTTGACTTGATAGGTTATTATTTTGTCTAATAAGTAATATTGCAATAGGCATGGCATGTTGACAGTAAATTCATTGATAATTCATATTTGTTCCACTAAGGAGGAAATTATCCGACTTTTAAGTATAATAATATTCAATTTTTTTTTGGAAAGGCATTTTCTCATCATTTACCTTTTTCCATGGCCATTTTCATGAGTTTTTTCACAGCAAGAATGAAGCGCGTAATTCAGTATGCAACACATTATCTGAGTCATTAAAAGCGACACTTCAATGCGCACGGGATCAAGCCATCTCGAACGGCATGTCTGTAATATTACCGGGGCTGAACCGCCCATGGTTAAACTACATGAACCGAAGCAAAATTAATCTGCTGAAATGTGGGGATTTGCTCGTTTTTTTTAACTGCTAGGTGTTCATTAAGAGAAAGGAACAAATTCATTTAGAAGAACTGACCGGATTAAAGTACTCGTACTCGGAAATCCGGTCTACGTTTAATATCCGCAAAAGCATTTCTAAATCAATGGGCATTATTGTTTTTCCGTTTTCAATTCTGGCATGTTGCAATGGCAAAATGTGATATCAGTGGATGAATGTTTACCGGTAGGCCACCTTTTTCCGAAAATCTCCATTTCACTGCATATTATTATGATGATAAAACAGTTATTGCCACGTTGTTCTCTGATGTTTGTCAATCACATATTCATTTAAGCCCGTGTCATGATTTTAATACATATTTCAAGAATGATGGACAATGAAACAAGATGTACAAAATGCAGACAATGAAAATTTTCCCAAGATAATAATTGACATGTTCAAAAAAAATTCATGTTTAATTGAAATAATATGAAATAAATTTCACGACGTAGAAAAATACAGCTAACAGATTAAAATAGAAAGACTGAAAAGATTGAAGAGATGGATTATCCAGTAATTTAAAAATAATCACTAGGTAGAATCACTAAAGATGTCAGATGAAAAGTCTTGATCTCAAGAAAGTCTTAAAATTGAGTCTCCGATTTTCCGTCGACACCTTTTCTATACTAAGCTATTTACTTTCTTTCAATCAGTAGTATGTGCTGACTATCATTATCTAATTTTAGGAAGGAGAGTAGCAAATACAAGGATGACATCCTTCGGAAGGCTGATGAGAAACGAGATCCGATGAAACCAGGATCAGGGCGTAGAAGGAAGCGACGCAGTGAATCAGATGATGAGGAAACTAACCGAGGTAAGTTTCCCAATGCAGATAAATCAGCTACAATAATTGCATTTATAACATCGTTGGTGGTAAATGTGCATAATTTCTTCCATCGTACAATTACAAAAGCTAGTCATTCTTGAGGCGAGATGCTCTTCACAGTGTCTAGTCTAAGTGGTCCTCGCACGAAGTGGTCGTGAGCAAAGTGGCACGGAATCTTCAGTAAGCATTCTTAAGTGGCCCAGCATTCTCCTTGGCAACATCTAAAAGCTTTGTCTCTGACAGTCTACAACAGTTTGAAAATAGACAGCTTTCAAAGCAGTTCAGCTTTACGTAGCGCGATATAACCAGAACTTCAAATATGATGTAAAAATACACCAAAAATAAACACAAATTATCTGTAACAATTCCTTTTTACATTGTATTTCATACTTGACCAAAAAAAATTTAATTTAATGAAACGATTAGAAAAGAGGACAGTAGTTCAGTGGTCGGCCTAGCGATCTTCTGGTCCAGAGGTCGAGCCCCGAAAATGTCAATGGAAGTCGGTAGGGAAGGGCATGCGGTCTAAGGGATCACAACGTTAAACCAGGTTAAAGTCTGACTGCGTCAGCATCGTCCAAGTCCCCAGTAAGGGGAGTAGCGACGTCAAACCCTTAATTCATTTAGTCCATATAAAGATTCTAATCTAATTGTAAGTGAATTATAAAAGCAAAAATATGACCTAAGGGGGTTTTTGCAACTGAAGTTAGCATTCAATATAAAAAGCAAAGAGGACATTATCATTGTCAGCCAAGATGTCATTATTGACAGACATAGCTTTGTTCTAAATGCGAAAGAGATTTTTCAATTAACTGTTTGTCAATGCCAGCATTGGCTATATAAATTTTGCACTCAGCAAATATGGTAGCTCTGTGGGGCATTCCTAAAGAGGCAGACACTTTTTCTCTCATCACTAGTGCGTTGCGACCTCAACCTGTGTGAGCTTCACAATGCGGTGCTTTTTGTTTTCCGAGCCCTTCCGGCTATGAATCTGGACCACAATCGGCTTCCTAACTTAAGGCCAAAGTATGGTCAGATGCTGACGATGGTCCTGAACTCAAGACGACTAAAAACTCAATTCATAGAACCTTTTCAGTCTATTTTAAAGCTGATAATACCTAGCCTATGTGTCAATTCAATTATATGTGCATAACTTGAAAATTCTGATTTTATTGTTACTGTCATTGTAGCATTACATGTCATCCCTTACCGTAAATAAACGTTTCCTTGATTTTCAGATTCCTTCAAAATTAAAATCTTTGAAAGGAACGTTGATTTTGGACTATATGATGAAAAAACCTCAATTTATCCAATGGTCCGTCACTGGATACAAAACATAACTGAAGGAAAGTGGACCGACGTTCCAAAGCATGATGATGAACCAACGGTAAATAAATACAATTTGTTAGTTTGTTATTATTCACCATTGTACGCGTTGTCATCAACCAGTGATGGACATTTGTAGCATTCTCTGCAAATAAATAGATAGGCCTAATTCTTTCATCATTGTTCGATTACTTGGATAACTCAATTCGATATTCGAGTCGATTTACAGGTATTCCCAGATTATGTTAATTGAAGTCATTGTAAGATGTTCATCCGTCTTTGATATTTTATTCTTTTTCGATTATTCGTCCCCTGTAATTCTTTCATGGTGTGATGAGGGAGGTTTTAGCAAGCTTAACTTCTTGTAAGTGTAAGTTTAGTTCAATCTTGCCACAGAAATTTAGTTCACTTTGTTAGAAGATTCAATGAAATAAGTCATCCTCTTTAACTAGAACAAATGAACCTTGTTTGTACTTGGATGCACATGGCCTTCTTTCTATTTGGCGAGTTTTTATTCATCCATTTCTCATTCTCTTGTGCTGATTGTTAAGCAAGAATTCAGTGCGTACCTATTTTGAAAGTCTTCAGTTTGACCCGATCGAGGTTTGAACTCAGGTCTGCCCGACGCAGAGCGAACACTATCACAAGGTTTAATCTTGACGAGTAGTGCTTATCATTATCAATTAGAGAGAAATATTCAAAGTTGCGTCAGTACTCGTCATTGTTGTAGTAGTGTAAGAAATCCAAATCTGAGGCTTAATATGTATTACGGGAATTCCGAACGGTCCCTACAATACCTCTGTTGTAAATTTCTTATGCATTTTCTTCTCTGTTGTAAATTTCCAGTGCATCTGGGGTTTCTATGATAAATATTTCTTGCTGAGTCTCATCTGTAAAGGCTCAATCCATAGAGCCATAATACAACACAAAAATCATCGTATTTGAATGATGAATCCCTCAGACTTTCAAGTTCAAGTTTGAGCGATTGTTGTAGTATTACCGTATGTTTAACGTTTTAAAAACATTCGGGAAACGGCACAGAATTTAGGAATCGCCTGCACAGCGTGGAAATTGCCATGGTGTCCGCGTACGGACAAGATATCTATCATACTGTAGGATGTCGACAATCCGGGAATTCCAGTAGGCTCCTGGAAAGCCCGGAAAATCCTTAGAAATAGTTGTGAACCGGAAAATTTTGAGTAATTATAAAGAAAATAGGTTTAATTGGATAAACTTAAAAATTGAAACTCTGCATTTCATGTTTTGAGCAGTAACTTTAATAATAAAGTGTGCTGCATAATAACAATAAGTTATTGATAGTGACTGAGTGTAGGCATTGAATTTTTCGGCAATTATTTTTCAGGAAATTGCAATATACTCTCACAAACTGATGTGATGGATATTGCGTGTCTTCTACTGGATTTTGCAGAAATTTTGATACTACTTCAGTTGGCTGAATGTGTGCCCATTCAGATATTTATCCTCAATAGTATTTCTTTCTGATGGATGAGTCACCTCCTGTATCAGCAATATTTCAGGGAGATTTTGATAGTCACAAATGTGTAGACCTGATTTAAGAATTAGAAAACTTTTATTCAGTTTGCTGAAGTGAAAGCTTCAAACGTTGCCGGCGAAATTACAGAAAATAATTATATGAAATTGAGTCTGTCATAGTCGTGTAATGAGCATTTCACTTGAACAACATTATTTACACATGAGAAGTCTGTAATTTTAAGTATAATATAACAATTACACTAGATTACATGCGCGCATGTAGCAGCTGATCTCCAGTTAGATGGGCATGGACATCGATGAAAGAGTTTCTCAGTGCCATGGCAAATTGAGAATGGTGGTCAATCTATTTGATGTTTGACTTCTGATTTGAGTCAGTTGTAAAGATAATTTAATACCCCAGGAATAGTATTGGTGCTACCCGGGAAAATGAAAATCGAAATCTGTCGCTATTGTTTTCTTTTGATTTTGACGAAGGACCGAAATCGCTTAAAATTCTTAACTTACATGGAAGGCCTTTCATTCAGCTCGAGGAATGTTATGTAATACCGTAGCAATAGATGACAACTCCGGCGAATGTCCGATCGGCATTTGTGAAATAGACAGTACTTTAAATAGAGACTTCTTCAAATGAACAGAAGAAAAAGGAACTTATTGAACGAAATGCGAAGAGATTAAGAGCATGCACTGAACTTATTTTAAAAAGTTATTCATTGGCTAATACATTGATATTTTAACAATCCATTTGTTGTCAAGAGGAGATGCAACTGATCATAGCATATTAATGAACATTATCCCATTATCTTTTTTCGATGTTGATCAATGTACCTAGTCCTTTATTATGATATGTCTTCAAAATATGAATGTGAAATGTCGTACGTGCCGTTACAAATCCATAATTATTGAATGACAAATTTTAGCAGATGATTATCCCAACATTGACAATTTTCGAACAAATCATTTCACCACTTAATGTCGAAACACATAAGATATACATGTAATAGGAATTTCATTGTTGATGACTCATTTTTACTTGCAATTTTATTTTAGTTTCAACGCGGAGATTTACCACTGTTAGCAATTTTTCCCCTGAATCATGGGAAACGCTGCCAATGATTCTTTGTAATGATGAACTTAAATTTCTCTTGTTTATTATACAGATCAATACGACTGATAACCTGCCAGATGCTATTTATCATCTTCCCACTCCGAACGACAATCTAACAGATGCAGAGGCGAAAGTTCCGAAGCCGATAATCGATCGTCAAAGTACTCCTTTAAGTGTTTATTCTGTGAGTACTCTTGTATATTATTTACGTCTCTTTATATATCTTCTTGTAAGAATATCGAATCGATCGTCTTGGGGTCTTTTGATGATTTTTCTGACCACGCGTATATTTGCTTTCTAGGATCCCTCCTTAGCCCCTCAACCAGAACATCTTCTTGTGGATCACTTATCCCGTTGGAAACAAGTCCGAAAAAGGTACGTTTTAAGTGAGAATGTGGCGTTCACTTGAATGGTGGTTTCTAGTGTCTTAGATGCTCAACTGCATGTCAAATAAACAAAAAACAGCTACAGGATAGGGGCCTACATCTGAGTGAGATGCTGTAGCTATGCAAGTCGTACTGATGTGCACGAACATGTGTGAAACCTGCTTACTAGCACCAGTTGTGACCAGCAATGCGAAAGAGACTAGTCTGGAAGTTTCGTCGCAGTTGAAGTTAAAGGATAAATTCATGAAGAAAGATAAAATGGGATGGTAATTGCCAGCCTTTGAGCTGCCTAAATGCGAAATTGCACGAACTAGCACAAGCAGTATGCTCATTTAATTTGTCCATTTGACTGAATAAGTTACATACATGTATTTGTTAGTGTCGATACTAGTCATATCTCTTGGGAGCATCCTGCTTGGGAAAAGCTTGACGGTGTGTCCGTGACCTTGAATAAACTTTGAGAAAAAGCTTGAAACCTTTAATAGTCTTGATTTCGGGTATCAAACTTAGGAAGATGGACCCATTTTTCCGATGTGTCATTGACAGTTTTTTTAATCATTGATTTTGACTCTACAAGCGCATGAAGCGTGGTACATGTAGTCAGTTGCCTGTAGATACGTGGAATGCATTACAAATATAGCTGAATCATGAAATCCAGACATTTATGTATATCGGAACTCTTATGTTATTGTCGAGCATATCAATACTATAATTCTATCTTGCTTTTAAGAAGCACAGACAATTAAGAACTATTTGCAAAATCAGTAGAAGTGGAATCACAATGCATGGTATTAGTGTTAACTTATTATAACTCTCAATTGAGTATTTATATCATAGCTGTGATTGATAACATTTTCACCTTCACCAAAATAAAGCGTGATTCCACACATAATTAAACCTAAGGATGAATTTCGTCAAAAGATTTATTTCATTACCTGTAGTGAATCTTGTATTATGCATTTTCTGATAATAGCAAGTTTATTCATTAAAGTTAAAGTTTTGAAAACGGGGATTTCATTGTGAATTGATGTAAAACCAAAATTTAGTGTCTTGATCAAAATTCATTTATCACGAGAAACAATTGGCTCGAAATTGTGGGAAATTTGACCTTGAATTTCATTGTCAATCTGGCGCGGACACCTGGTTTAATGCACCTCTGTATTAAGCCAGGAAATGTAGTACGTTAGTACTACGTTAGTACGCATGAATAGTAGATTTAGAGAATATACAGTATATTTCATATTATTGCTAACACTTGGTGATTTTTTACTAAATTACACTTCCTCATTTGATTAGTCAATTATTAAGATAGTTTAGGTTTGATATGTCATAACATCAAATAACAGGCATATCTAAGGCTTATCTATGGCAATTTTGCGGAGTAATAAGACAGAGCAACATTTTTTGATGAGGTTAGAGAAGGTCATGCCATCTATTAAATTATGCGAAATCTGCACTTTTCAAACTGAATCGATCGGGAACCTGTTCTCTGACTCTGTTTGCTCCAGGTAGATATCCTTGCCTTGAAAATTCGCATGACAAAGTATTGCAGGATGAGTCAGCTCATGTCCGATTTCTTGGGTCAGATTGATTGAAGTTGACTTTAAAACTGACAATAACAGATTTTATCAGTTTTGCATACGATGGTGCATGTGGTGCGTGGCAAAGATCTTGCTGCCGAGAAGGTAGCCGAAGTCAAAGCATTATGCAAGTATTCAACTTATTCCCAACGCCAAATTGCTAGAATAACTGGTGTGAGCAATTATTCCGTATCAAAGATATCCCGAGAAGACTCTTCAGCCATGAACCGGAATAAAAGAAAAGGACGATGTGGGAGAAAAAGAAAACTGACCGCCACTAACGAACGCTTTCTACTGCGTCAACTGAATAAGAACAGGAAATCGACATGCTCTAAGTTGCAGACGGCTCTGCGTGACGTTGGTCCTGATGTTAGCAAAACTACCGTTTGGCGCACACTGAAGAGACGGAATTGCAAGTCAGTGAAACCCAGGAGAGTCCCGTTGCTGACGAGAAACATCCGTGCTAGAAGACTTGAGTTCGCTCGATCTCACTCACATTGGACTGCAGAAGACTGGAAAAAGGTAAGCAATCAATATCTTATTCTTGAAAATGTACAGATAGGCTCCATGTGTGCGATAAAGTGCCGTTCATTTAATGATTGAGTCAGTTCATCTAAACATTTAGGGCAATAGGCCTACCACAAAAATCGGCTGGAAATTATCGCAATTCTTATAATTTAATTTCTTCATTTCAGGTTGGATTCTCCGACGAGTCGATGTTTCAATGTGAACGATCTCATTCTCTGCAAGTTTGGCATTCTCCAAACCATCCACGACCGGTTCAACAGCGTGTCAAACACCCAGAAAAGGTCATGGTATGGGGTATCATGTCCGCTCAGGGCGAAGGTCGGCTCCATGTTTGTGAGGGCATGATGAACAAGGAGAAGTACTTGCATGTTCTTCGATCACGGGTCGTTCCTCAAATGATGGAATGGCTCCCCAATGGAGATGGGACATTTATACATGATAGTGCTCCCTGTCACTCCGCCAAGATTTGCAAGGAATTCCTCCGTCAATCCAACATCCCCGTTCTGAGGTGGCCAGGGAATTCGCCCGATCTAAATCCCATCGAGACGCTATGGGGATCATCAAGCGGAGACTTTCAGAGTTCGATATCTCAAGTAAGAAAGAATTAATACATCAGGTAATCAAACTGTGGCATCGAGACTGCTCAATTTCAGAGACTTGTTCGAAGCTGATCGCATCTATGCCTGACCGGATCAAAGCTGTGATCCAGGCAAGAGGTGGACACTTGAATCGTTCTGTCAAAATTTCTTATGAAATATACCTTCCGTGGATGAAATTATGCTTTTATTTATTATATCTAGAAGCAATGCATCATAATTACTATTGACCATCATTGGCAACAAAAACCACTTGGAATGAAAAAATAATAGGAAAGTCAAAGGTGTTAGCAATAATATGAAATATACTGTAGATCGGTATCTGTAGAAAACAGTGAAGCTTTCTAAAAGAAATGTGCATCGAAACCGTCCCGGAATTGTTTTATTCGACTGTACATTTACCTGACAATTAGAAATTACCCTTAGAATTGAATGAGCAAAATTTTCAAATCGTCAGAGTAAGAAAGTCCTAGGGAATTTCATTTCTACTATGTGTCCATAGGATGCAGAATATGCATGTCACTAATCACAAACACTTGTTTCATAAACTATTTTTATTATTTGGAATTTTGTCGGAAATGGCATTTGCTCGAATCTTGTCTAAATATTTTCTTAAACAACTCTTCTAAGTGTAATTTTATTGGAGTATATAAAAATGTTAAGGGTGTAGTTAACTATTAAAACAATTAAATTAGAACAACGATTTCTTGTCTTTATAATGCATTCTAAGCATGTACAAAATCCTGGAATAGTTGTTTTAGATCCTAGAAACTCTAGCAAGAATTGTTAGGAACTGCTTTTACGGCTCAATCAATAAAATAGCACTAAGCTTCCGAACAGAAACCACGTAATAAAAAAACCAACAGTTTTTTGCGTGGTTTCTGTTCGGAAGCTTAGTGCTATTTTATTGATTAAGTATGACCACGTTGAACAATTGCTTTTACGGCGTTCACTCAATCCGGATCTCAGTATGTCTTTCTGTGGACGTATGTTGCTTCGCTCTCAGTAAACAACCCCTGTGGCAGGCCTGCTGCAATATTGCTGGCAGCATAGTGTACCGTGTAGATAGTGACCGATCATGTCAGTGTAACGTACTGTACACGCATTCATTCGCATTGACACAAGAAGCACGTGTTACTGAACATGTGAAATGGTAATTTATTACGGTCTCGATTCTCATCCCAATTTTGGTTGAATAACGGCAAGTGATGAGAGATTGCGACGATATTTTTCTTGTTTACGTCCAGCTTTTAACTGATAATCGAGGTGGCCGCTTGTCTTTGAATTTTGTAGATCTAACTACTAATTTATTTTCATTGTGTATACATAAACATTAGTTTTATTAGTATTATATGGTATTCAAATAATGCATTCAATTTCATGGATCTCAGAACGGATGCAAAAAGAAGTACAGCGTTGTCAGTTAAAAAGTTACTGAAATATAGCTAAGTTAGTTCAGGTCTCTGCACACTGGGAAATAAAATGCTCGTTGCGTTGCCTCTTTGTATTGTAAGACTCGGGCGCTGTTACAAATAAGTTGTTGCTCGAACGTCACTCAAGCGTCCGCGATTCTTATGCCTATTGCCATGATCACCGTCAGCTGATGTCCTCCGTATGTCGTGCAGCTCTTCCTGAATGAAAGTGAGAACTCAGACTATGCGTACCTTCCCTTTCAACGTCCGATCCACACTTGCATATGAAATTTCAGAGAGTTATTGACGGCTGTTCGTTATCTACCTTACCCAAGACTTGGAAGTGCGATAGCGTTGAGCCAAGCACCAGCTCCAGGGGATGAAAGTCTGCTCTTCGTCTTGACATCGAATGTTGAATTCAGGAGATCATCAAATTGATTCACTGCGGCAGGTACCATGCAATTAGAAATCATAAAAAACAGATAGTGTGGCTCACTATCATTCAGACGGTCAGCAACATCCATGTCTCTCAACTTTTTATCAAATAACGCCTCGGCACTTTTGATGGAAGAGAGGTCCCAAAAGGATAGCCTCAGAATATGATATTCTTCTCATATTATGAAAAACAGATTCAGAGGAAGAATTACACAGATTAAGAAGATCAAAGATTTCACACTTCGGTAAATTTAACGACAGACTAAATTCTTCTTGGCAATTTGTTGTAATAGTCTTCAAATCTTTACCTACTTGATCGATGGCAACAATCAAGCATCCTTCATCGAGATACCAGGGGTTGATATTACTGGTGTAGTCATTTCCAAAGATACGTGGATTTGCCCAAACCTGCGCGGAATTTTCGGTTGTTGATTTTAATCTTTTTTTTCATTCTGTGTTATCATTTCTTGACCCTAGAAATACAGCAAATAAAGCTAAATGTTTCAGTCTAAATCTAAATTTACACATGATGATTGGGTCCAACTACAAGTAGAAATAGCTATTGGATGGGGCTCCCCCAAGTAAAATTATGACATTAAAGAATTCCATAATATCACATATATGCTGTTTGATAGAAAAATTACCAGTTTTTACTTCATCAAATAAGTGTTCGTACTTCATTTTGTACATTTTCAAGTAAATGTATCGTGAATTTGATTCACTTCATTTCTGATTTTTTTTTAATTATCGCCTGTCTCTCGCAAGTCCATAGTAGGCCAGAGATATAGCTGAGATGTAAAAGCGTCAAGTCTATCAAGCGAATACTTTTCTTAGGTTAGTCTATCAAAATTTTTTATAAATACTATAGCTTATTGAACAAAATATAGTAGGTATCAGGGCTGTGGATGCGGTGATATTGGTATTATGTCTGCGAATTTTTTCTTTTATTTGACATTTTAATTTGATGTCTTCAAATTACTGTAATCCTGACAAATCATATACCATCTTAGATTTTGCGATCTGATCTTGAAGATACACAATGATAAATGTGATATCATTAAGATCATATACCCATCACATACAATTCCAACATCAACCGAATTTTCAGACAAAAAATTGGTAATCAAAATGATAGGCTGGAAAATGAAATGTACGACGAGAATGCATCTACACTTATTAGCAGGACGTGAATCCTAGCATGCACTCTCTAGCTTGACATAATTTCAATCCTTTTAGCGTCGATTGTTCCAACTTGATTGGACGCGACGATTAATCCTCATGGCCGCTTGTCAGTTCCCGAATACTCGAAGATCTTCGCTGACATTATTTTCCATGACTTCTTCGGCCGATCGACTGGTTTTCATCCTATGTCAGTGAATTGCACTCTTTGTCCAACAGCTGTCATCCATTCTAGCAACGTTCACGAACCGTCGTAGGCGGGGCTGTTTTCGCCACACTTAGTACATATGCTCGAGGGTAAAAGCCCTAGAATATAGTCACACAGATCCTTTTATTTGTATCAGACGAAACTAATAAAAACATTTTGCAATAATTGACCAACTAAATCATTCATTTTTATCAAGGACAAAAATGAAAATTCATAATGGTGGTGAATTCAGTGATGATAACTCTTGCACTTTTTAAAATTTGACGAGAAACGTGTAATTAATATAATTACTTCCGCGGATAAGTCAACATTTTGTTGATAGATTGACATTTTACAAAATGATGAAAGGATAGCGACTATTCGATGGTAGACAATATTGACATCGGCTTCAACTAATTAAGGTAATTGTTTCCTCGGATATTCATTAACTGCTACTTTTTAGCACACGACTGACATTACGTCTAAGTTAGTATATGTATCAGCACTAATCAATAAATGATGCTTCTTTAAAGGAGAATGTAAATAGATAATTAAATTGCATCCTCATTTGAGAATGAGGACAGACCAGCGGATAGGAGGATTCGTGTCAAGACAATACGTAACGACACACCCAGTAAGCAAATACATGCCTACTGCTGGCGAGGAGTGCCCCGGGGAGAAGATGGCCATTCCGATTCCACCCACCGGGGTGCTACCACAACCACGACAAAGTTTTTCAGACGGGGTGAACATCATTGATCGGGGGAGGCAGCAGCCCTAATGGTCCCACCCCACACCTGACCTCCGAAGAGGAGCGGCGGCCATCGCTGAGGGGAATTCGGAAATGGCATAGCCAGATATGCCACAGGAGAGGGATCTCAAAGAGCTTTGTTGCATATCTCAACAACTAAGATTCGGCTGTTAGGATCCCCAAAACACCGACTTAAACCACTGTGGAGTGACATGAGAATAAGACATCAAACTGCCAACACGGGAGCTGCAGAGGCAAAAGGCCCCTTTTAGTCGCCTCTTACGACACGCACGGGAACATCGGTCCTTTTCTATTCAGTCCCAGGAAACGCAAGGGTCCTTTATAGTGTATGTCCCGTTACTGCGTTTCACATCCTTGGTGTATTCTGCTCAGAGAATAAGCGTTGCCAAAGATAACTGAAGTTTTTTCCTATATCGATTTATGATAATCAAAGTATTATTCATCGCGTGCATGCATCTCAGATTCACTCCATGCGCACATTAAAAGGGGGAGTTGTGGTGATACTTAAGGATGTGAGCTGATGATTCCTGATTTGGGATGAAATGGCATCTATTCAGGCATAGTCTCATTTTTCAACTTAGAATGCAGGTTGTTCTAAAATTTATAGAAATCGGAAATACAGTACAGTATTTATCAATATTATGAGGAATTATCAATATTATGAGGAAATAGCTGATACATTCTTGATGTCGATAAAAGAAATCACCTTACCCGCATGCAATTCGAAAGGCATATTAAAAAGCCAGAGACGTGCAGACGACTATTCCAAAAGCCATCTGCACAACCTTTTTTTACCTCAGCAAGAAACCCGGGTATATGCTGTTTCAGAAATTGAACGGAAAAGAACTGAGCCAACTGACTTTTTTAAGAAACTGATCGGCTTAGCGTAAATTCAAAATGAACGACTAAGTTAGTGAACACGGAACTGAGTGAACAGAAAAAAATGCTTCTTTAAAATTCACTGGTTCTGAGCCCTTCGTCCAGGAGCAGATGCATGTGTTTCAGTCTGGTTTATGATGGCCTGGGCCAGAAATAGTACAGTGCGCCGATTGATTGTAGAAGCTAGAGATTGGCTTAGCATTAGTTTGAAATTTCTCGCGTCATGTTTCGAGAAATGTAGCAATATTATATTTTTCTGAGTAGGCTGTTATGTCCTTCTGTTATGGTTAATGGTGCGAGCAAAGAAGAAATCCTTGAAAGGCGAAGTAAGACACCCTTTTGCTTTCATTGCTTGGATGTTCATCTTGGGCAAGTGATAATACATCCTAGACACCGGATGACTTCTGTTAACTAACAATGACTACCTCGGGGCTCGACCTCAAAGACCAAAAGATCAATAGGCCTAACTATGACCACTGTGCCGATTTGATGATGAGATGGCGAAACCGATTATGGGAGAGGAATATGGTTTAAAAAGTCGAAGAAATGCAAATGGCAATTATGCAATTGTTGCACGGCAAAAGGCTGACGCTAGTGTGACAATTGTGTCACACCGAGGCCATGCTGAGGACCTCAACATATATTGTACATGCAAATTGCTGATGAGGATATTATCTCTATGAATTCATGCTAAAGATAACTTAATGATTCAGTGTTTGATAATACTTTCAGCAATTCTGCTTCGGAATGCATATATAGCTATGAACGTTATTGCCAGGGTGCCTTTATATAACGAATTATATAACGAATGTTCGTTTATATCCCTTGCATGTTATAACGGGGTTATTCTGTAGCACATTCCTGAGTGTTCATTGTCTAAAAATGAAGCATTATGCATTTTGCGTAGAAATATTGATGAATCATTCGTTCAGATGTGTTATTTCATTCTTTTGTATTTTTCAGCTGGTGGGATTCTTTTAAGTCAAATGAAGATCGGCATAAAGAAGCAATGACGATTTTGAAGGAAATGTTTGAGAAGAACTACAAAGCCGACGCCTGAAATTTGACAGAGCATCTGCATTTGCTGAAAATGTGAAATTATATTCCTTTGTGATGATATTTGTAGATAAGTGTTTTGTATTCGCTTCAAAAATAAAATTACAAATGCCATTAATGAAGTTTTTTCATCTTTATTAGGTAATTTGTTGCAATGTAACTACTTTAAAGTAATAAGCGTAGTGGTGTGGGGACATCTACTTGAAGTTGCCGCATTGAACATATGAATCATTCTCAAAAGAAATCATCTGAACTGCATGAAGGACTTCCTGTCTATGCTGATAGACAGTTTGATCGAAAACGCCGGAAGATCCTTTTCAACGTCGTGTTTCCATTTTCACTGATGCTATCACAAACGCCGAAAATGGGATACTTTTCTGTGTAGAAACGAAGCTACAGAGCATCCTGTCATAAGTGGATCATATTACGCCGATGTGTGTGATTTTCGAGATACTTCTGTATGTAGCTTTACGTTTTGTGAAATATTCTACTTAGCCTTACCGGAACTAAAAATGTTTTGGAAAATAGGCTATTCCAAATATTTCTCTACTAGCAACAGTCCAATTCGTACAGAACAAATCATTCGATAAATGAAAAGGGAAAGTTTCAGCTGATCAAAATTTGGCCATCTAATTAGCCAATGTCGCTCACTGATGCGTGCGTCCTTTTTTATGTATTTTGGATCAACGTTGACCTCAGAGAGGCACAAAGTGTGAATATGATTGAAGTGATCAATAGGATGGTCGGAATGTCTATGCCACCATCAACCTCACACAAAGCACGCTTGAAAAATGAATAAAGCTTTAGTGCGGCAGACGATCTGGAGCATACAGATGAGCAAAAATGTGAACCGATTAGACCAAGTTGCTTGTTCATAACGTACAGTAAGTGAGCGTGTGGAAAAGGATTCTGATTATGAAGGAAGACGAATGTACGCACCATGTAGGTTACAACGTTTTCACCACCGGTGCTGTTCAATGTAGGCCATCTTCATGATTCTTTCTGTCGAGCCCAGATTACTGGCCCATGAATGCCTCGATTTTCGCTCACTTATTATTGTAATCGTCGGATTTCCTAATCTACTCGAAAAACTAGAAGAGGAGGCTTGATTTCTTTTTACGGCATTCTAGCGATTTCACCACCCCAAGGAATGAATCGACAACCTCAAGGGCCTAATAAGATTTGGCGTCTTAATGTCCGAAATATATTCTATTCGTTTTAGGATTTTATAGCTTGTTTATAGCCCCTGGATAATTCATGAATGGACAAAAATATGCTAGTTCATTTTACTGGTGCTTTCGATGGAATAAAATTTTTAAGCAGAATTACAAAGCCTGCATGCCATCAACAAATGGGATCTCAAGAAATATAAATGAAAAAGTATATAAAGATATCGTTTGTTTCAAAAGTTTTTGCTATAAGGCATGGTTCCAAAAGCATGTTGAAGCCAACGGCGATTAACTACATGAGTGTTATTAAGAAGGGCCATATTGTTGCTAGGCATAACTGTTTGCTACCTAAGGAAGTCTGAAACAATCACAAATTTGGAAATTTTAGATTGTCTTATTGTCACAGATTTTCTTTCCCGATACGCGCCTCTTTTATATAGTAAGGCTACTCCCTAAGTGATGCTTCTCTTATTGCGAAACCTAGGTTGCCAAGACATATTGCGGTCCCTTCATTGACTTTACCTGTCATATATTGTAAATCTTGACTGCAGATTGCAATATAGGCCTACTACAATTTATCAATTTCGCGAACATCAAGACCCAGGATAAAAACGTCAACATTGACTGTACATTATACGCATATATTTCTGTTTATGATCAACAAACGATGCTCCGATAACAGGCATGACATATAGTGCACACAATACAAATGATCTAAAAAGTCAAACAATATCATGCTTCACAGCTCAATAGCTTTACAATGTAAGCTACTATTTCCAATGTAACAGATCACATAAATGCGAATACAAATGCTTTGTTAAAATTTCTACGGTACAGCAAGACATCCTGCCATCAAGAATGCTATCTGAATAATCACAAAGAGATTTTTGCATTGAAGAAAAATATTAAATTTGCTTGAGATTAAGAGAAATGATTCTTTTCTATTCAATTATGACACCACGAAAAATATTATTGTTTATTCAGGAGTGTCACAGTCAATATCATAACAGGGAAGAAAATACACGGGAATGAAAAATCCATAGACACTCCAATTATAGGAGTTCAAAAGCGTGAGAAATGTACAATAAGCATTATCAAGATTGATTTAAAAATCAGGAATTCTGAGACAATCTGAAAGATTATCATCCCATTAAACAATCATGTTGAAATTGAACGAGAAAAAATTATAAATTCAGTACTCAAGCAAATCTAACTTCAAAAACATTCAAAAGGATTTCATAAATATCTTAGGCGGATAATCTACTATCACTTGAGCGCTTCTAAAAATACAGTGAAGCCTCCATAGACAAGAACATGGACAAAGAACATGGAGAAAAAGCAGAACGTCATTATAATCGCAGCAAGGGGAAATAAATGCTCTTTACAGAAATTAAATACATCATTGCATTTCGAGAAGGAAAATTTTGATGGGATTACATAGTCCGATGGTAAAGGAAAATTGTAACGACAAATGAAGAAGATAATGACCTAAGGAATTAATCATAATTCGATGCTGACAACAGCTCAGGTCATGGTCAAGCTAAATGAACTAAAAGGCTGAATCCACCCAAAGTATTAAATGGTGTATATCTTTACAATTTATCATTACAAGCGATACGTCAAAGCCGATAGTGCTTATTGCAATGACAACCTGTAAGGATAATCAACAAGTAATGTTTTGGGTGAGCTTTGCCATTAAATTTCATGATCATGTAACCACAAAGCACAACATGGGAGAAGTTAATGCTTCAAAAGCAGGACCACTTCTAATCACGCGTAACATTACAGGAAGACAAGACACTGACTTCACAATGTCAAAGCTCAAATACTTTAAGGGAAAATAAAAAAAGTTGCACCGAGTAATTATAGTCAGATATGCGAACAATGTTTTCAGGGTTTAGTATGAGATTATTGGTCCAAAATATAAAATCTGTATCTGCTGCATATCTTTACTAGGAACGGAGATAGTGATGCGTAAAGCACATGCAGGATTAGAGAGGCAAGTAATACGTGATTCTTCATTACATTCCAAGGATAGATAGTCCTACCATCACAGTGGAAAGAAAGGTCACAGTGAATGAAGTTGTAACACGTTGTCTTGAAGAATTGCATTCATCTTTCTTACAGAAACAAAGTTTTCCGATGGGGGATCCGGTTTCTCGTATACAAACTAAATTTCTTTCCAAGTTCATTTGCATTTTCTTGGAGCACGTTCTTTTGTAATGGGTCATTCCTAGGTAATTCCTTACCCATTTCACACAGTAGCCACCTTTGCAAGGCTTGGCAAATTGGCTTACTCCTTGTTTAACTTTTACAAACGGATCTGCACAGAAGTCCTCACCATTTCGAGTGTCGCATTCGATACACTGCACAACAGTACCTGGAATTAAGCAAAGAGTGTCATGTGTTCCTGTCTCATTCGATAAAAATTAAACGATAAATGAAATCCTATACCAGACCTATATTTAAACATATCCGTGCGGGGGAAGATTCGGTTCCCATGTCTCATTTTTGTCGTGGTATTCATAAGCAGCAAGCTAGCTACCTGACATACGCTTTTGCGATTTTTATTTCTCATGTATTTTCAAACTTTTCACCAAAACTCGTTGGATTTGGCTCGATTGAAAGTCATATTTATGACCTATTTTGAAAAGTACTTTTTTGAATGTCTGAATTTCGCCACTTTTTGTAATCAATTTGTATCATAACTTCCGACGAAGTGCATCGATTTTCAAAATCAGTGAAGCATTTTCTAAATATGAGTTTATAAATCATGTCATAATGATCTACTTCATCAAATGTACTCAATAGAGCAATGAAAATTCAAATGTTGTGTAAATACTACTTGTTAAAATCTGTATTGGCAAATGGCACACCGAAACAGTCGCTCTTGTTTATTTTCCAAATCATTTGAATTCTTTGGCAGTCATCCTTCTATATAATCACATTTAAAGTACTTAGAACTATTAAAACACACAGTTACATTGGAATAGTTATTTTTCGAGGAAAATCTTCCACATTTTTCTATACCTATGTAAGTTTTTTTTTTACATTTTGCAAACATGCATAGCTTCTCAGTCCATTCAACGGTTTGATTCGACGGGTTACATAGCAGAAAGCAATAGGTGATTTACAGGTAAAATTCGGGAAAATGTCAAAATTGATGACTTGAAATATTTAATCACTGTTTATAGCACGAAGATGAGAGCTCTAGAGCAAATGAATATTAGAAAGATCACACGCAAAATGTGATTCGGAGCAATACTTTAGAAGTTAAGGAGTGGCCCCTTGATGATATCAATGCGCTTCTGAGCCCGTTGTTAAGATTGGTCTAAGATAGAGAAATTGACATTGTGATAAAATTATCAAGATAAAAATTGAAATTGTGCGCACGGATATCAAACACAATGCAGGTTGAAGGATACATCATTACCCAATGCTGTACACCGCAAACATATAATGGTAATTGTAATTTGACAATTGGCAAACTTACTCGGGCAGTGATCCGGGTCCGAAAATCCGAAAGACCCCATGATGAGGGATAACACAACTAAACTCAAATGCATCGGCGACCTGAAAAGTAAAATTTTCGATTGAGATTTGACGGATCAATTGAATGCAAACAGAGCGCATAAGAACGACACAAGCTAAACAATCTATTAGACTTGATTAAAGCATCCGTGCCTAATATCAGTTATAAAAGGATGACAATCACTTCATTGTGAAGGTAAAACTGAATAAAGAAGTCACTTTTTGAGCACACAAGTTTGGCTTCAGTCCGTCTCTGATACACACAAGCATGTTTCAAGATAGGTCGAGTTACTCAATAGGGAAAACTGCGGATTAACACTGATGTAACTTGCCAGGCATCTGATGAAAGGTTCACCAACACAACCGGCTCGACTGTTCTCCGTTCTACTTAAACGTCGGCGACACGTCTTGAAAAGAGGAAGCAACTTTATCTAAGCACTAATTGACCACAGATGCACGATAATCCGACGATTCTACACGTATCTAATCTTGAAGTGATACTGATATAGAGAATGCCTCAGGCATCATAATTCTGAATGCAACTAAACTTCGCCGAAAATGGAAATATCGAGTATTGAAAAATCACACCTCATGTATTTTCACTTTTTTTGTCTCTGCCAATCCTTTTATTGATCAAACATATCGCCCTTATGTACATGTATAACTCAAAAGAATGCCTGATTCCGTTTCGATTAAATCGTTTCAACAACGAGTAATTACCTCATGTGTATGTCCATTGTTTCCGCTGTCGCTGATACAACCACGTGAATACTGCTTGAGTAGAACATCCAATTTTATATGTCATCCAGGCAAATGCTGAGATTCAAATTTTTGCACCCTCACAGAATTTAGGAGGTGGACAGGGACGAAAACTCCGGCTACCAAAGATGCAGAAATTTACGAACCCCTATAAACGCTATGTAACGCTCCTATAATGAAAACTGAAATAACACGCTCAATAATCGAAATAATGCATAATTCAACTATTTCCACGTAATGTTTTTCGATTCATTTTAGCCACAAATTCTAAACTAAACACAAACAGTAGCGTGAACCTTTTCAACCATTTTGTTTAAAATCCAATAAAAATGAATGACAACATACATGACCTTTTAACGAGAGTGAAGTGGCGGATCTAAAATTCAAATACAAAGTGTTCACATTTTGTGCGGAATTGATTGACAAGTCTGTGGAATGAACGTAACAACTGCAGAAATGCAAAAAATCAAAACAAAGTGGACATCCTTCTTGTCAATGATCGATCCACATGGTAGATTGATGCTCAGGAAAGCAAGATTCAAAACAGGCTCTTAAATACAACGAATGATTTCCATTATTGAAATAAAGCCACGTTCACACATGAGAGCTGAGAGCTGAGACTCAGGCAATCATCCAATCAAACGGCAAGATTACAGTTTCCGTCGTCCATTTCAAACGTCAATAAAAATTATGCTGCGACTAACTCCACGTAGTCTGAACAGTCCTGAGACATGCCTGAGACCCACTAACTTCATCCGTTGTCGTTTGCGCGGGGCGACCAGGGGGAGGCTCACCACGTTTGCTGAGAGATAGTATGAACGGTCCTGAGACAAGCTTCTCTCAAGTTTCTGAGAGAAGCCTGTGAGACAAACTCCACGATCCTTGTCTCAAGTGTGAGCAACCCTAAGACCTTCAACTTAGACAACGACCATGTCTCAGCAAAAGTTGTACGCGTTTCAACTTTTCTGAGACTTCCTTGTTATCAATATCCAACTGGATTGTGTATTCGACGCTCATTTATTTTGTACACATATACGCGGAATAATACTTTGTGCTCATGTGTTTCTGTTGGTTGCATAAGTCAATTCAGTCTAAACTAGTGATTCATTTGATGACATTTACGATATTTATGTCATGTATTAATTCATGTCATGTAAATATTGTCATGTTTTGCTTCTTTCAGAAATCAGAATTTGAGATGAATCAGACAGAAACATAATGAGGCACGTACAGGTTACTTTAACTTGATTGATGAAATTAGTTTTGAGCTATATCATTGTGGCCATGTTTTTTTACTACCAAAAGCGGGACACTAAATAGTCAGTAGTAGAAAAAACATGAAAAACAGCGGACTTGCATTTACATGTTCGTAAAGATACGCAATAGTCAACTTAATGTCAATGCGTTGAATCACGACGCGCATAAAATTTCAACAAGCAGGAATCTTTTAATTAGGATTTCTTCGGCTAGCTCATTCCCACATGCATGCCGAATGAAACCAGTGTTGTCAATTCAGTTTTTCAAGAAACTCATTCATTTAACCGAGTTTGCCGGAAATTAACCAAGTTAAGTTTAACTCGGTATACTGAGTTTTATAACTCAGTAAAATATTCCAGCAATACTCGGTTAAATCAAAGGAAAAATACACCAGTAGGCCGTAACTCAAGATTGGGAAAAAACTTGAATTGGGTATACCCTAAATTTTGTACTGCCGCAAGAATTCTTCTATAGGCCAAAATTCCTATCGGGTCCATGAAAAATGTGGTATTAGTGTGAAACGATTTTTTTATTGCAATAACTGTATTTAGTAGCCTAAGTACGTGTATCACGTTATAAAGCTTTCCTTTATTCTAACCTACACTGATATACTGACTAATTGAAGATTTTTGATTTAATTATGATTGAATTGCACATTGCTCATAACAAAGCAATTGCTTTCATTTTATCAATCAGAAATAGAAAGCAGACTTGATAAATGACATCTGCGTAATCAGTGCATGGTTAAACATGTTTAGAATACGAAATTGAAATTAATTCATTTTTGGATAAATGTCGGCTATTGCAGAAAGTTTAAGGGTGTGAACATAACTGCGAAGATGTCCATGTAAAATACATGAAATATGTAAAAATTTAATGTGCAGCAAAATACATGCAAGCTTGCAGCAAATGGAATATGTACGAACTTTCAATGCGCGGCATTGTCAAACCAAATGTGAAACATCCATTCATCACTAGTGCATGTATTTGATTTTTGAAATATTCTATGAATTGAGTGAAACTTTGATTAAAAAATCAGAACTTTATGATCTTATCACGCATCAAATCAAAATATCAGTTTCATAACTTTATTTGTGTAGGTCGTATATGCAGCATTAATAGTGCAGCAGACCCAAGGTTTGTATAGAAAAAAACATGTTTTGTATCACTTACCCAAGGACGACCCAAAACCCAAGGCCCAACCTTGCAAACCATTAGAAACTGATTATTATTAAGGTATATCTTATAAGCGCTTTAATCGAGAGCTTTTTTCATCAAAGTTTGATGGAAGAGGATGAGTCATTTCACCATCTAGGTACATGGCCCCAAGTAGAAAATTAAAAACATGAGATTGATTAGGTTCATGAGAGAAAGAAACATTTATATATTTGCAAACTAAATGGAAATCATATAAATCTTAGGCACATACAAAGACAAATATAGAGAGAGCAAATATATATATACGACAAAGACATTTCAAAATTAGTACAATTAGCATCATTGGTGCACGGAAGCAGTCTAATAAAAATTAAATGTTGTCCAAGTGTAAGATTAAATGTAATGATCAGAAAATGTTGAAACACGAGTGTTAAGTCAGTCAGTCCAAGTGTTATTAACAATTATTGTTGCAACCGGGAAGAACGGATTCCTTCTCCTGGTAGCTTTACAAGGTGGTAAAACTATACCTCTCCTCAACATGGAGAAGTTGAAAGAGGTTGTTAGAAAGTAATATGACAGAGCTGATCTGAATTCGCCCGAGAGAGGGAAGTCAGAAGAACTTCTAGACTATGTAAAATTTGGGCTATTTTTGTGGTAAGCTATCTACTATTGATGAACATTTTGAAGGAAGCATAGAGCCTAGGGAAAAGAAATGCTAGTACTTCATACCATAGACCACCTCGATGGTTCTGCGCTTGATAAATTTGACAAATGTTTGTGAAGATTTTTTGTTGCGTGTTTTCAGTGTCTTTGTTTTTTGTCTCTGTCTCAGTTTTACGTGTCTTTGTCTGTTTGATTTTATTTTCAGTTTTTGAAAACAGGCCCATAGGCCCACTAGGGTTGTGATCATTTCATACTTGTACTGAAATACTTGACGAAAAGAACCAATATAAATGAGTAGGCCTTCAAAAATAATTTGAGATTTAAATTCAAAGGAAATCAATTAAGTAAAAATTATCAAAATGACTCATTATGTTAAAATAGCAATGCATTAAACAACCTACGTAAACGTGTTGGTGACCTGTTTACGTGGAGTATTTTACGAATACATAGGCTTTCAGCGGCTTGCCTACGTCTATTCTTCATGACGATTTATGACAAAATGAATCATGAGTCTCAGCAAGCTCTCACATAGTCTGAACGGAACCTGAGAGTTAGCGCAACAAGAGTATAAATAGAAACATTTTTCAATTTATCTGCAACCTGATGTCGATAGTGTGAACAGGTCTGAGACCTAGGTCTCAGCAGATCTCAGGTCATGTCTCAGCGTCGATAGTTCAGTGAAGGAGAGGCTCAAGAAAATGAGGGGCAGCTTTCTTCCTGAGATCTGTCTCTCAAGTGTGAACGGGTTGGTCTCAGTCTCAGGCTTGATTTGAGGTCAACTCTCAGGTTCTTCTCTCATGTGTGTACGTAGCTTAAAACACTCAATCATTATTATTATTAAATTCATGTGCATGCAAAAGGGCTTGAAACTCATGAATGTTAAAAAGTCGGAAAATTTGACCCAACCCAAAAGTCTGGAATTTTACCTTCAAATGTCCTACAAAGTAAACAGAAAAACAGCATAGATTTACATGCAACACCCATGCACCATTTTCTATAAACAAATTGTTCTGTGGATTGGCTTAGACCTACAGCTACATAGCTTTACGAATGATAGTATACACACTGCAGCTAGGAATATTTGGCACTTAGGTTGAGCTTAATGTACACACATAGAACGCTAATAATGTAGACATTTTCAGTGATGATTAGGACTAGTGGTACAAATTTTCTAAAATCTGATCGTGTATACGACAGCATACCTCGATATACAGTATATCTATGACTGAGAGATCCGCAAGCGCTTTTCATTCCAGCAGGCCTGCTCGAATACATAAGCCCCATTGTAATTGAAATGTGGAGCACTATCATGAAATTGAATCTATTCCAGTGTGTACGTAATGTGCGACTATTAGACCAATCTTACTGCCGTATTTTCTATTTCTATTCGATGTAACAGCAGTATGCTGACAAATGTGGAATGAAAAATGCAGATTCAGATATATCTAATATGATCAAAATTATTACCATCTAAGAATGATAAGATTAACAAAACATAAAATACGGATCAGCAACATATAAGAAACGGTTTCCATATAGAGCCCATACTGAGCGTGACTAATTGTTCATGGACTTTACGTCCCATATGTAGCAGATAGGCTAAGTAATAATAAATAGGGGCTCTGTATGCATTTTTCAAAAGTAATCACATTTACTCTGTAAACAAGAATGATGTTTTAGTAACCTATTCGCTAATTGGCCAATTGTTGTATCAAAACTAGATTGATTGAAGGTAAGAATTATTATTCAGCAAACTTTCTTATTATACTGTTTATTCGAATAGTTTAGAATGTTCAAGTAAATAATTGTGCTTCTTGATTGCTGGCTGAAAGCGATAGAAAACTTGACTTTCATTCATAATTAGCAAAATCTTTATGACCCCTCTCTCTATCTTAAAAAACAAATTAAAAACCTTAAAAGAAACTAAGACAAATGTCGTCTTCATTTTCTTAGGGTTCAGCAATTCCCGACTTTCCTCTTGTTTACGCTAGAGATGGTGGAATCTTCAGCCAATAATGTGATAACTGTTCTGGGTTCGGTGAAAGTCGACCGCTCACTTCTTTTCCACTGATGCTCTTTCTCAAAATTCTCTCAGTCGCCGTAACCGCTTCAATCGTTGCTATTACTTCAATCAACCGCTTCGTGCGGATCTTCATTTTACTCTGGAGAATTCTCACTCTCACAGATTGCTTCCCTCTACGTCTTCTCCACACATTATTCATCAATGTAGGCACTTTGCAATTTGGATTTTCGTAGATTGGACGGTAGCCTACATGCTGGTACTGAATTGCTCGAAAGGACTTTCACGGTTCAAACTTCTTTAATAGAAGATAATGCTTCTACTGACAAACTGGATCTCACCGATGCATTCATGATTGAGAAACAACTTTCGACATGTGGACCGACAAAGTATGTCAATGCAACAATGATTACTTTTCGAAGGTTTCAGTGCTTCACTTCTCCAGTAGGCGTTTTCATTCCTAGAACTTGATGCCAATATATATAGTTTGTACCTTCTTTTTCCTCAGTGGAGTTGAAAGGAGTAGTAATATTGCTCAAAAATCGTCCAATTTTACCTATGACACGACTTATATAGTTTCCGTGAAGGAAAAATTCAACAAATTTATTTCTTCATTTTTCTAAGCTTGGTTTCAATGCTCAAAAACTAACAATATTTGGATGTAAGAGGCAATTTTTCGCATGTGCTTAGTCACCAAATAGAAAGCTTTCGAGTGCTTTCAGCTTTATTTCCCTAAGTGCCTCAATTCAGCTCTTGGTAATTACTGTAAAAAATGTAGGGAACAACTCTTTCTCGTGCAAAGACGGAAGCACTTCGAACAAAAGCAGATTGTCGCAGAAATGAGCTGCGTAAAAAGTGAATAAGACACTTCATTTCGTCGGACAGAATATACAATTTTGGAGCTTTGCTTGCTTATTTACTTCCCTATTTTTCGTCCTTGCTCACGTTGGACAGGTTCAGACACGAAGCTTCAACGTCACTACTACCCCATACTGGGGGCTTTGACAGTGCTGACATAGTCAGACATTTCTGAAGCGTTGCAGTACTTTTAGTCCGGATGCCCTTCCTGCCGACATCCAATGACACTTTGGGGCTCGACCTCTGAACCGAAAGATCGCTGGGCCAAGCACTTAACCACTGCGCCATGGAGACCACTCCATTGTACTCTAGAATTTTTTCAAGTCAGAAGATTTATTAAATCATAAATATCCAACTATAGTGAGGTGTGTTTTCAATTTTCAAACAAGCTCGAGCAAATGAGAGCACGCCGTTCACGACTTGCTCCAGCGCTAGCCAATTGAAGAGAGCGAGCGAGGATTCGAGCCGCTCATAGAAGAACGAGCAAGCTGAGTTGATTTTCTAGTACTAATAACCGTTGAGCTGAACTGAACTAAGATTTGAGGATTGAACTTTTTTTGAAAGCTCAACTTAAAGTCGATTCCATTATGCTGAAGCTAATACGACGGAATGGTCAATGACACGTGGCTAAGGAATTTGTTCGTTCGTGAAATCCTGCCAATACATGCGACATTCTACTTGACAGATTTAGACAGAAAAGTCCCCTCAAATCGTTCTTGATGTTTCTCTAAATCTGGTGCGCCATAATATAATATTTTCAGAATGACCTCAGCCTCAAGTATGCAGCACAATTTCACCAATGCTTCGAAAAGCACTAGAAATATATGAATGATCACTGTTAGCAACTAAAGTTAAATGAAATTACAGCATATTATGGCCATTGGTGACAGGGACATCGTCTTTCTAATAACAATACTCTTTGAAGTCCCCTGTAAAGGTTAAACATATATGCGAAGCCTCTGAGGCGCTGAATTCGCTGTTCTGCCCTTGCTATATGCTACTGTTGTGCCGAATGTTATGCGCCAATCTGGACTCACAACGCGCACACTAAGAATATTGACGATGTATTGAATGATACTATGCGCCTCATCACCGGTTGCATCCATTCTACTTCGATAGACATTCTGCTTGTTCTGAGTGGCATTAGACTTCCTGATATCAAGCGTGAGTGGCTGGCAATACGATTACATCAAATCTCCTGAACAATCAATCTGCTACACGAGAAGCTGGCTGGAAATTGAGCACGTCCGACAAGAAGATTCAAATCTCGGAATCCATTATCAAGGAGACGCAATGGATCTGTTCCTCCTCTTAACGATTGGACCGTTGACGAATGGAGAAGGAAGTGGTCTCAGCCTACCCACAGATTGCGCCGCTACATCAACTAGCCGAGACATCATCCTCCAGGTTGTAACCTACCGAGGCGCCAATTGCAGGTTGCCCGCGTATTTTCGGAGGATAATTTCCAGACTTATGAAGAAATTCCAGACTCATTGATAATCCCAATTTACCTTAATTCACCCAAAAAACCGTACCACCAATTATGACGTCCTGAGAAGAGTGAATTCAAAGTTACGACTTGTGTAATCAGATGATTAAGAAACGCAAAATGAGTCTTTTCGGCCGCATCTGCCGCATGAAAGATCGTTGCCCAGTGAAGATCATGCTGCTTGGTATCGCGAATGGCAACAGCCGTAGAGACCGATCCAAGATGTGTTGGACAGCATCAAAGGTTGGTGTGAAGCTGACATACACGTGAAAGCTAAGATGACAGAAGGGAGACTGACGGAAATTAACCCAATGCGCATTCGAGGACACCAACGAATGATTCGACCCCCTCGCAAATCAACTAAGTAAGTAAAATGATTAAAGGGACCAACTGTATGTTTACTTAGTTGTTCTAACCAGTGCATTAGAACTTTTGGTGTAAATGAACGAGGTTCTTAGTCGTTATTATCGTAATTATGTCTTCAAATACTTACGAGTTATATACTTCTGGGACACATGCCGATCAATTATCTGATGAAGTTCATCGTATTGGTTTGCCATCTTTCCAGGAATCCGGAAAAAATCCGGAATATGGAATTGGATGACTTCCTGTAGCGGCAGTTTCATGAATGTTAAAGTCGATTTGTAACACAAAGGCAAAGCACGTGAAGTTGTCTTAAAAATTGACGGAATGACGAAGTAGGCTTATAAGAAAGAATGATGGACACTATGAAGAAAACAGAGCTTCTCTGATTATCAATGTGGTCAACGAGCGCCGTTCCACAACGTTGATGCCTTTCAAAGTAAACAAAGAGAAACTGAGTGACTTGAGTGCTTCTGTTGAACTGAACGACATAGCGGAAAATTAAAATGAACGGGCGAACTACGAACGAAGAAAATAGTTGAATGAGCGATTAACTCAGAGAACTGAATAAATGATCCTGTTCGGATGCACTGGTGCACTTTGGATCCCGGAACGATCTTTTGCATTCAAGTTTCGAATACATTTATCAATGGAATGACAATTTGCGCTTCAATAAATAAATTTGAGGCATCACCTGTAGATGCAATAATGAATAATGAATCTTGTATTTCAAAATGGGACAAAAATATTTTTCTTAATTTGAATTTGTCATTAAAGTTTTTGCAATTATGATGAATGAAATCCAGTGGCTACCACATAACAGCTGGTATTTAAAAGTTTTCGATCTTGATCACATATTTTCACCTTTTTTCTGTAATCAGTAAAATGGAATTTACTTTTTGTGATGACTTTATTCTAATACAATATTACCCTTTTTACAACTACAGTACTACACAAACGGCATGCATATGCGAGTATTTTCATAGTGCAGATCACTGTTGAGGACTTTTATTTAGAAAGAATTAATGTAGAGTCTGCTACTTGTAGCTGTAATCGATTGTTCCTGCTCAACTGTTTAATTGTAATTTTGTATCATCAAATTGCAAAAATCACTTGTGTTGGAATATCGCAACTTTTAACGCATAAAAATAGAATATTTAGGTATTTTGTCAATTTCATTAATAACCAGCTACCAACCCTAACAAAGCCTACATCTAAACAGATAATAGAACGGTTGAGTAGATCCTTAGTATCTGACACTACTTATAGCTATTTAAAAACAAAACTAAGGTACAATCAATGTCGTCTTAGTAATACGAAAAGTAAATATGGACAAGTCAGAAACAACCGTGAGGTGAAAACAACGGTACGATCATGTTGTCTCGGTGTTATGCACTATATAACTTGAAATTATACAATCTAAAATCATAGCTAGCAGCTCCCACACTACCCTTTTCATGGTCTTAATACAAAATATAAACAACATAATATATATTAATTAAATATCGAAAATAATTGATAAGGAATAGGTGGAACAGTCTCTCATCTAACTGCCTCTCTTTATCAAAAAGATTAACACTTCTAAACGTCTTGCGTCATTGACCAGATGGTTCCTTAATCAAGTTGCGTCTATTGTCTCCCTCATGTCGTCTTGATTAAATATATACACGTAACTCTGCTTTTCTAAAATGGTCATTCAACTATCTCTTAAGTACTAACAAAAATCTTTTGACAAGGAAAAGACAAGCGTTAGGAAAGCAAGCATATGCGCAGTTTGCAGCAAAGAACTCACTTTCATTTCAATATTTTCTTGACTTCTATAGGGTGCTTAAAAATAAAATTCTCCAAAAGGTCACACTACTATCACACTTGGATATTTTTCCAGACTTCCCTGACATTTCCTTAAAACCAATAGCCTACTTTCCTAGACTTATTCCAGACCATTCTATTTTCCAGACTTCCCAGACATTTTTAAAGATAATACTTTTACAGACAACCCTATTTTCCAGACTTTCCACACCCTCGAGTACCCTGAATTGGTTCTATTGGAATCGCCTTCAATCTGGACTTAGGAGATTTACAGCATTCATGTATCGGATCGGGCTATCATCGAATGATTCCTGGTGTGGTGATCCACGAACGAGTAACCATGTGCTGCATTGCCATGTAATTGGCATGCGTGGTGACCTGGCTTATGTTGAGTGCGACATGCAGAGATGGCTTCGTCAGACTGGTCTCTATTTGACTTTTCTCTTCTTTTGTACGGTTCATGCGAATTTATGCATTTAATGAGAGAAGAAAATAATTGTCAGGAATTTTTACTTAAATTCATATGAAAAGATTGTGGGGTTTTTCAATGAAATAAGCAAAATTGCAAGTTCTGGTCTTTGATAAGTCATACGAAACATGTGAAATACGTCAGCTATGACTCAAAAATTCAATTTCAAAGAATGAGTCAAATTACAGAAGAAAAAAATTGAGTTTTGAAATTGATCGTTCGACCTTGTTAAAATCTATAAAATCTTCTCAAGTGACGATTGACAATGCATGCCCCTGCTCCCTTAGCATGATTTTATTGCATATTTTTCCAATCTCGAGACGCAATGATTTTGACCCTAAAAAGTCGGAGAAGCTCGAGTCCTGTAGCATGCATCTACGATGGTATGATCAAGTTACATTTCAATATGCAAGTGATCGCACCCAAAAATATCTTTCTGAATATTTCCGGTGGCCAGAAAACATCAGTGAACATAACACGCAATATGTCAAAATGTCAACGAACTAAAGAAAATGCTCCGAAATTGTTTAATTTGATTCCAGAGTGTCTGAAGAAAATAGTGATAAATAGCTGTCCGGAATCTTGCAGAATTAGCAGAGCTGCAGAATCTTTCGCGTTGTTGTTGTTGTTTCTCGTCTCTCGGCTTCACACTCACCCATTACTGTAAGATTTTCTTCAACCATTTTCCTTTTTCTTGGAGCCTTCGGTGAAGCCCGAAATCTCACTAAAGCCACAATTTTCTTTTTGCTTACACAGAGTTCAGGGAGTTTGATGTTTCGCTCTTTTTTATCTTTCTCCTCTTCATCAAACTCGCTTCCGTCAGTATTCTTTTAAATGCTTTAATTTCCCGATTCCCTCGCTGTTGTGCCCGCACTCCTTTTCCAACAAGCTGAATCAATTTCACGATGGCTTTATCCGGTGCACATGAAATTTAAAAAATGCCATTCCAAAATATAAATGGAGTTATGGTTAACTTTTCTATTCATCCACAAATGCAGATGTAAATACATGTATAAAAGCAATACACTTCAAAGTCCACTCATAAAAGTTCTATAATTAATACTGTCAGTTTTATGCTACAAATAGTGGATAGGTAGAGTAGTAGCTCAGCATTAACTATATCCCCAATGTGCATACAGTTTTGATTATATTCAGTAAACTCCAGTAGATAGCCAATGCAACATGTGAGATATGCGAATCTTCACACTTTTGTGGAAATTTACGCGGATCTGACTGATCATAATTGCAAAATAGAAGAGATAATAGTATTTTACAAATCCTCCGTGTCATGTCAACATTGGAGAGGTAATATAGTTTGTTAAATTAACAATCTAATGGGCTACTCTTACTTTAATGCTCAGCATTATTAATAAGCATTTTCTTGAGCATGATCATATCAAAAACTACCTGTCTTTAAAAGAGCAAAATATCATCATCAAAGACAAAGATCATAATTAAATTTAGAAGATGTAACTTCAAACGATTGAGTCCTATATGGTCAAAGCGCTTCATCAGCAACAGAGTCAAGTTCTGTATATTCATACGTCCATCGTGGTACCCACGGCGATTTATGCTTGCGAGACTTGGAAAAGTACGGCCACTATTTGCAACCGACTATATGTCTTTTACCGTCGCTGCATCCGTACCATACTAGGGTCATCATGGAGAGACCATGCAACAAACGCGGAGGTAATGAGGTCTGGTCACGAAGATTTGACAAACATTGTGAAAAGGAGAAGGATACGATTTTCTGGTACAACCCACATTGCGGTACAAGAAGAAGACCCGTAAAGACATGGAGAACGACATTTCGTGAAGTTTTTAACATGGGGAGGTGCTACAAGAGCTGCCGGTTTTGGAGACAACTCGTCGCCCGATGTTCCAGCAGGAGCGAGGAACTAAGTATAAGTCTAAGTAAGATAATGAAGTATTTTATCTTTAATTGAGAACAGCTCTCAAAGACGGATCAATTACGATTCAAACAATTGTTGTAGTTCAAAAAGGTGAACGTCTTCTCAAATCTATTTAATCCTTTTGATGTGGTGCTCATTTCATAAACCTACCGAATTTCTCTGAGCCCAACTTAAATTGCATCGAGACGGCAAGACAATATCACTGTTGGGTTGCAGGAGGTAACACAATTAGAAACTGAGCTCGAGTTAACTCGCATCGAGACAGCAACACAACATCACTGAACCAAATTTGATTTTTCGTTGCCATTGTTCGGGATTCATTCATTTAAAGATGCAATAAAAAGCAATTTTCTGTGACAGTGTAGTTTTATACTATATGGGGAGCATAAAACTACACCGTCGTATTGGTCTGTATTACATCTCTAAATCGATGAACCAATTTAGGTAATTCTCTCTGTCTCTGAAGGGTTTTCGGGCAAAATCCTCTGCTTTTGAGATGATGAATTTTGTGCAGAATTTGCGCTTTTCAGAGAAATTTAATGAAAAGCTTTAATTCTTAACATTATATTTAGGCCTACGTAATAATTAAAGCACTTCAATCCTGAGCTATATAGCTCTGCTTAAATCGAGATGAGTAGATCAGATCCAAGCGAAAGATTATGTGGATTATCTAAATCTTTCTCCTGACGGAAACACATTGCAACAGAAGCAAGGACATTGTATTCTGTCCAATGCAGAACAAATTCTCCGTCACCAGATCATTGAAAACTGCATCATTCTCACTCTCATCATCTTTTTAATAATGTTGTGAAACAGTATTAGCTATCTGCTTGGTATATATTGGGTCGCCTGAGTTGTGATCTATAACAATGTGATCAGGTCTCTGTGCGATATGACTCAAAGACAATATGCCATATTTCTGCAAATTACATAGACCATTCTGATTAGCAGTCATTCTTGTAACGCATGCTGCGTTCTATTTATAGACATTACGTTTCCCAAGCTTCGGTTTGAAAGATATCTTTGAACATTGACCAATATCACAGGTGGGCTACTAACGTATTCGAGATTATTTCAACAACTATTCTTAGTTCTCAAAAAGCAATCCTGACATTTACGAAATAGATTTTCAGTGTATTAGGCAACATATATCCAGTGATAGTGAATACGGATTTACATTAATCATTTTGCAAAACTATCGAAAGTGTGACATTAAGTCACTTCAATTTAAAAACAAGTTAACTCGGCATTCGTGAAATTGGAACACCCCAGCAGCCCGAGCTAACTTGGCATTCATGAACGATGGAGGGGAAAATGTTATCTGACAGCGATAGTTGCCTGTACTCACGATGAGTTAACTCTGGCCCCGTTGTGAACGACAACGGCTGAATGCGCGGCGTCAGCGATATTTCCCCGTCCCCCCGATACGAGTTAACTCGGGCTCAGGTTCGTGCTGTTCCTGCTCGAGCTCAGTCTCAGCCGCTAAAGGATTAATGATACGTTAAAAAATCCTCAACCGGTTTCAGTTTCAATTGTAGGTCAGTGAGCTGCCTCAATCTTCGTCAGGAAATTAAAAGAAGCAAAATTACAAACTAGGGGAAATTTTCAAAATGTGTTACTTAGTATGAACCATGGAGGTATAAGAAAATGATTTACAGATGTCGTCTATACGAAAGGTAATAATGGTGAGTCATAGCACTTTCTAGAGACACATAAATGATATGATCAGAGCACATTGAATATCGGAAATTTAGGCTCAAAGATGAAGGACATGCTGCATGTTGACAGCATGTGGTCAACCTGTCACGAATTTTAATTATGAATTTTAATTCTTCGATTTCTGCATCTGACAACTGATTTGTACAAAAGTACATCTGATTTTATCATAAATTGATAGAACGCTTAAGCAGACAGGTGCCAGTTGAAAAATGAAAGTCAACAATGCCATCGGAACACTTAGTCTACTACGAGTTGAAGTGAAGAAATTTTCAACTCAACGGATTTACCATTCCATGAAATTCGTTCACGTATTATCGATGAAATTACATATCCTTTTGGCAATCTTAATCGCTCTCGAAACCGCCGTCTCAAACGCAATCAATCAGTTCAAATCTAAACAATCAATGAAGAACTTAATAAGACGGTTGTCTCTGTAACTATACGTTAACTGAATAATAAAGAAAAAATCTTCTTAAATGAAGGATTTATTTTTTCAATTGAACCTACAGAATTCAACCTAAATGACTTACTTTGCTCTAAGTTATTACTTCTTGATCAATCAAATGCTACAAAGGCTTTTACAGAATATTTAAAAGTAGATGTAAAAATATCAAGGTAACGCGAACTCAGGGCAATCTTAATCAAAATGAAATGAAGATTCTGAAAGAACTGAGTCAATAACTTCGATTTTCTGTTTACTCCCGAAAATTCACGAAAACATCTCCACGTGTCTATGTCGTTTAATTGCCTCATTACGTGCTAGTACAACAAAAAATCTCACGGCCTAAGTCGATTCCATTACATCAAGCCCTTAGCACAGAAAGTAAATTCATATAGCAAAGACTGTCGACTATACTTTATACAAATATTACGAATTGGGACTCATTGATTGATGATTTTATTCTATTGGCTGCAGACTTTACTTCTTTATATACTAATATTCCAACTGATGATTGTTTGAAAGCAAAGCAAGAGTGTTCAAACGATCACAAGAAACAATCTTTTCCTAGTCCGAGCACATTTATATGACTTGCAGCCTAGTTTTGAAAAAAACTTCCAAAGCTAAAAACACTTACCAATTCCAAAAAACTTTTTGTGCACAAATTCAGGGGAGACCCAAGGGAACGGCATCAAAACTGGCATCCATTAACTAAGCTCTAGCTTTTATGGATTAGCTAGAAATTCAAATCTTAACCAATGCAACAGTGAAGGCGTTCGTTTACTGAGCTAGTTTATGAGACAAGGCAATATTTACAGTACAATTTCTGCCATCCTCCAGAACATAAAGCTCTTACATATTCCCAAACCTTGCAAATTAGACGGATCTGTTCGGATACATTCAAAATCAGACCACTCGCCAATTCTGTGCAGCGCCTTCTTAGTTCTACGAGGCTATCCTCGCAAACGAGTCAAGCAATAAATAGATAAAGCTTTGCGTTTGAATGAGCAGAGACAATTTCCAACAAGAGAACCTTTTAATGAAGAAAATAAATGCATTGTTGCGACCTATCATGAAGCAAATTATGATAAAATCAGATGCATCTTTCAAGAACAAACGCAGTGAAAAAAAATTGAACTAGTGTGCTTTGGTGGGCGCCTCCATCTAGGATAAAACAGCTTCTTGTTTCATAAAAGCTCTGAGATAATCCAACACAAAGAACCAGTGAATGTGGCATTGCTGTTGCTTGTGACTCTAGACGTTGTAGAACCTGCGATGTTTTGTCAATCAAAAGTTGTTGACAGGAGACCTTTGTCAATGATCCGATGGGTTCCTTACAGTATGTATTTCTAGCCAGTGAGTCAAGTTTGTTGGTAGTTTGTGCTCATCTGAAGATGTCCAAATGCTTTAATTAAACACCACTATTTTGTAATTATCTACTCTGAGAATTCTAGAACCGACCAATTTCTTACTACATAGGTCAGGAGGGGTCCTGCAGATGAATGGAATACCTGGGTTTCACACGATTCCATCTCTATCAGTGTAGCATGATTTTATGCTGTAGAATTGCATAATTGGGTAGTGGCATGACATGCATATGTACGACCGTTTTCAACTATGAACTTTATCCTTTTAAAGAGAGCGAAGCACAAATAAAAAAATGCCTGAATCAGAGATTGTTGCAAAAGAACAAGAGCAAATACTAATAGGCTAATGACATCAGCACATTGAAATAATAATGTGCTGAATTGCAATTGACAACATCCATTCCTGAAAGCGCATTTATCTTGGAGAAATTTTATGTCATGTCAACATATTTTTCACAATACACATCGTGATCAGAAAATATAAAATGCTTAGGATATGCATGAGATACTATTAATGAATGAATATATTGTCTGATAGGCTTTTGAAATATCTCTTCTGACCCACTTTAATGAATAAGGCAAAGAACAAAGAATCCCACAGACTATCTACAATCAGGTGATCATATCAGAATTTTCAAAATGCTTAAGAGTTTATACAAAATGTACTTTACCATATTCAAACGACTTGACTTTTTTGTGAGCAGAAACTATATAATGCGGAAAATGACCATAGAATTCCGTTAATTGCTTCGTTAAGGCCGGCTCACATAAGGAGCAGTTGGCAATATAAGCAGTTCGCAGCTTCAGTTGTTCCATTGATAGTTGTCAGTACGTTTTCCTGCAGTTAGCAGTTGGCGATAAAGTAAATTTGTCGTGTCATTCACATTGTAATCATGCCGCCAGCAATTAACAGACACTACTTGACGCGATTACTGATTTTAAATACATACTACAGGAGACTCAGAGGATGGTGGATTCGACCGGTATTCCTGCGAAGTAAGGAACTTAGCGAATTTAAGTTGGTGAGAGAAATGTTGAATTGTGACCCAGAACTGTTCTACAAGTCATTTAGAATGTCGCCGAAACGTTTTCAAGAGCTTCTTTCTATCATAAGAGACACAATTGAACACTTCTGGAATAGGACGCCAATATCTCCGGTTGAACGTCTAGCAATAACA